>CAUYQG010228331.1:0-63591 GCA_963574415.1 Tarsius wallacei | reverse complement strand
CCGGGCCCCGGTCCACCCATTACCGGGGCTCTGAGGGGTTTTTTTACCCCCGGGCCAGCGGGGTCCGGGGGCCCGGTTGGTTTCCTTTCGCCGCATGCCCCCGCTTTGCGTCAAAGGCCCCCCCCCCCCCGCCCCCCCCCCCCCCCCCAGCTCCCCGAGTCGCAGTGGCGCAGCTGGCCAGGCTGGCGCACAGAGCACGTCGCGGGCTAAAGCTCTTCGCTCTCTCTCCCCACGCAGGCTTCTCCGCCGACCACCCCGCAGGACCGGCGCGCCATCTCCCGACCCCGCGATGGGCAACGCTGGCTTTGGCTCCAAGCGGCGGCTGCTGCAGCAACTGCGGCTCCTGCCCGCCCTGCTCATCCTCCGCGCCTTCGTGCCGCACCGGCGCAGCCGCGACTACCGCGTGGTGGTGGTGGGCGCCGCTGGCGTGGGCAAGAGCACGCTGATGCAGCGGTGGTGCGCGGCCTTCCGCGACGCCTACCTGCCGGCCCTGGCCGAGACCCGCTGCCGGCTGCTGGGCTGCAGCCACGGCGTGGCGTCCCTGCATATCACCGACAGCGCGGACGGCCGCCGCGACCCGCGGCTGCAGCGCTTTGCCATCGCGCGCGGCCACGCCTTCGTCCTGGTCTACTCGGTCACCAAGAGGGAGACCCTGGAGGAGCTGCGGCCCTTCTACGAGCTGATCCGCAAGATCAAGGGCAGCAGCCTGCACAAGTTCCCCGTCGTGCTGGTGGGCAACAAGAGCGACGAGCGGGGCCGCGAGGTGACCCGCAAGGAAGGGGCCGCCTACGCGCTGGAGTGGCGCTGCGCCTTCGTGGAGACCTCGGCCAAGGCGGATGTGAACGTGCAGGAGCTCTTCCACATGCTGCTGAGCCACGAGAAGCAGCCCGCCGCCGGCCCCCGGGCGCCCCCGGGCGCACCCCCCGCGCCCAGCACCACGGAGAAGCTGCTCGGCAAGTGCATCGTCATGTGAGCCCCGGGCTCCGGAGCGGGCCCTCCCCGGCAGGGAGCCCCGCGCGCTACTCCCCTCCTGTGCACGTCCCCGGTCGTGGTTGGTGGTGTGCGCGCGCCCGCTGTGCTTTGGACTGTAGCAACTGGACTGATGAGAGATGCGCCCTGTGAGAGGCTGACTTTTGTTTTTCCCAGGCGAGAGAGTGCAGGTTGTTAAGACGTTGGCATCCCAGGGGGAGAACGGAAAGGCCGTCGTACATCTAAAATGAGACCGTTCGTAATAAGTTAATTAAGAGAAAATGTCTCAAGGAAATTGAAAGATGCCCTTTTGGTAACCCTGTTACTGTGTATTATGTTTAAATAGTTCACGTCCTATTAGGTGTTTAATCTTTTGTCCACTGTGTACCTACTTAAGAAATGTGTTTTCATGGCAAAAGCTTTGGCGAATTCCTGTGAGATGTATATGCTACACAAGAAAAAAGAATATTCTATGGCTGATTACGAGGGGTGGGAGCAGAGAAAATTGTGAATGTGGAACTCTGTCACTAAAGATGTGTTAGTTGTGTCCTGTGTCATTTAAAAATGTTTGGATATTCCACATAGCAGTTTAAAAAGGTGTTAACACTTCCTTGACTTAATAAAGCTTTTATTGCATGCAATCAGCTACAAGAGTTTCTTACTGGACAACAAAAATTGCTTATTGCGTTAAAATTTATACCCCATATGTTAAAGGGTTCTGATAAGAACCACACACATGGATGTCCCTGCCCTCTTGAAATGGGGGGAGAATGGGGGAGGTGGGGGGGAGGATGAGGGGGATGGGGGTGGGGGTGTGGGGGAATGGTCCCTGCCATGCAGAGCTGGGCGTTTGCCAGATGGACGGACATCCAGAGGCGCTCCAGTCTTCTTGGAAGAAGATGCTCACGGTGTCGCTGTCTCAGAGGAAGCAAAATTCTTTCCTCAAGAAATACTGGATAGAGGGAGTGGGGGGGGGATGGAAGGTAAGGCAGAAATAGGTGGGCTTTGAAACTTCCCCATAAGGGAATTTTTTACAAGATTAATTTTACATTTTAATATGATTTTTTGAATGAGGAAACACATAAGAACACATATCCTTGCTTTGAAGTGTTTTTGTTTGTTTTCAATTTGGGAGAGGCAGAGGGGAGAGACATTTTTTTTTTTAAAGCAGGATTTATTGAGAGGACGAAAAAGCTCCCAGACCAGGAGGGGAGCTTAGGGGGTGGCCCGGGGAAAGACTTTTAATCGGATAATTTTTTTTTCCACGGAATATTTATTATTGAACAAATATCTATAAAACACCTGTTTTTCTAGAGAAGAAGCACACTGTTGAGAAGGGATCAGAAACAAACATCTATTTCACAGTAGTATATACAGTTTCAAGCCAAGAAAATCCATCCAGTGGCTCCTTTTTAAAATAGTCAGTTATTTTGAAGTTTACTTATTCACTTTCACAGCAATTGTTCTCAACCACTAGAAAATACCTACATAATTTACCCATATTGCCTTTTATAAATTCCATTCTTTAAAGTTTGTTCTTAGCTAAAGTCTCTAATGGAGTAATTTTGCTTCTAAAAGAATATATTCCATGTTGGCTATTTTTGAGTGAATTCTCTTTGAAAAAGGTATTGCATTCATTGTTGCACCTTGTAGGTTAGCAAAGGGATTACTAAAGATTACTAAACCTTTAAAAAGGATGGAAGTCTTTCCTTTTAGAGAGACTTGCCTGTGCCAGGCCTTTCTTTCGCCTGCCCTTTCTTTCCTCTCTTCTTTCTCTAATAATCTTTGCTTTAAACCTTAAAAAAAAGGGGGGGGGGAGGACATATTTTTGATGTTGCAAGTAATAGTAAAAAAAAAGTATTTTTTTCCCCAGGGGTAATATCTTTAGATAAGATATTACCTACTGTAGAGAATGATTTTATTTTCCACTAAAACGTGTGGAAAAAATCAGAATTTAATAGGAGAGTTTTACCTCTCTACTTTATCTTTGCCCAAATAGCAAAAATATAATCAGGATAATCACATTTGTTTAGACAATCTAATTACAAAACATTTTCCCTCTCAATAATCAACCAAACACAGCCAAAGTACCTTATGTTTCAGTTCAAACCAAATAACAGGCATTATCTTTATCATTCTCTGATTTCTAAATATATTTATTCTTGCTACTTCCACGTCTCCATCACCTATCAACAGATTGGATTCCAACCTAAGGAATCAGAGGATATTTTTAGATCATCCAATATTCGACTCAAGATTGTTTTTCCTTGGTTTGCAGCCTAGTTTTTAGATTTACTATAATTTCTTCCTTTCCTAGGGCATTCAAACAATTTTGTTTTCATGACTGTGTCCCTGGAAATGAAGCCTGAATCTGTTGGTGGCTGGGGTGGGTGCCATGTGAAATCCAGCTGGTAGGCACATGGGGGGATACATGGCTGCAGAATATACCATCAAGGAAGTGCCCACCACTAGACATAAGTCCTAGAGGGCCCGCTCCCGGTAACCCTCCTCCAGCATGGCAGCCTCCAAGTCATACACATGACATCACGGCCAGTCCCCACACTGCCTCTTCACACTTGGGAAGCTTCTCAGCTGGGATTCTGGCATCTTGAGTTACAGGCTCTGGAGCACCTCTTCCTGGCAAAGCTGAACAAATTGGACTCTTGTGATTCTCAGCCACAACCCCACAAGGGGCATACTGCGTTTTAAATAAGCTAGCGTGGATTTCCAGAAGGTTCTTGGTGCCAGCCTTGCAGTGCAGCTTACTGATGTTCTGGATGATGACCACGGCCCGCAGCCTTATCCACCCAGCTGGGCCTCACACTGGGTGCCGGTGAGGCACCAGATCTGGGCTCTGTGCTCGCCTGACCTCCCGTGGTCTCAATAGAACTCCTGGCCTGAGGAGTCGCCAGTCTCCAGTACCCTCTAGCTCCTCTGAAAGTCAGAACCCTACTTTACACATGGTGACACCAGCTTCTGAAATGAGTATCATGTGCTTTTGCAAAAAAAAAAAAAAAAAAAAAAGAAAGTCCAAAAGTCTGCCATACTTGAAATTGGAAGAGCCACTGTCAGGCAAATCCAGGTTTCTGTGGAGGCTGGGGCTTCAGGCCATAATTCAGCTGGGGAATTAATCAGTTTGGGACAATCAGGAGAGGTCACATGAGGTTTTTGTTGTTGTTCTAATTCTTGAGGGGCTGCAGGCAGTGGGCCCAGAGGCCGGACGAGGAGGGTGCTGGGTGGAACGCACATCATTTTGTCCCCAAGTCAAAATATTTTAAGATAGCAGACATGTATATGGTCTACATGCCGATGTTGCTGTATTATGGAACCTGTGTGATCTTTCTACGTGCCGGTGGTCTCCTTTAATCCTCACATCAATCCGAGGAAATAGGTACTGTCATGCCTATTTTGCTGATGGGGACATGGATAAATGTCACAAAACTAGTAAGTTGCAGAGCCGGGATGTGAAGCCAATTGCTCCTTTCCAGTCAGTGTCCTTATCACTACAGTACAAGGGGAGACCAAAAAAACCCCTGGAACTTATTAAAAATATTGTGTATTCTTCATGTTTAAACTTCAGTCACCTTCAACGTACTCTCCGTCTGATGTAATACTCCTATGAGACACTTTTTCCACTGCTCAAAACAGTTTTTGAACTTGTCAGTTTTGACGCCTTTTAGTGTCCCTGCCGCTTTTTGTTTCACCTCTTCCACATCGGCAAACATTTCCCTTTGAGGACTTTTTTCACAGGAGGAAACAACAAAAATAAGTGGCCTGAGGTGAGCTCGGGTGATTAGGGAGGGTGGGGCATGGGGGTCGTGCAGTTTTGGGTCAAAAACTGCTGAACACTCAGTGCGGTGTGGGAGGTGTACTTGCAAATCACCCAACATAAAATGGGCAAACGCATTGAAAGTCTCCATAAAAAAATTCACTGAAGCCAAACACAGCCTCTCACAACAGCTAGCTGGTACACTGATGTCAACGGGGCCCAACTTCCAAAAGATAATTCTGTTTTTTTGTTTTCGTTCTTAAGTCCCTTGTATACTTTCTCTCCAAGGTGACTAGTCGAAGGATGAATGAGCTCACCTTTCTCTTCTCTATTCGTGTTTCGCAGAAGTGGAAAGTGAAGCTTCCTCAGAGTTGATCTAGAATCTTAGACGGAAGGCAAAGAAGCAAATCCACAATGCAACGTGCTTAGGGTGTTTTAGAAACAGGGAAGAAGAACACTTTAAAGCGGGAGGTGGGAAAGTTCTCCCCGAAGAGAGTTGCAGGACTGAAATGTTTTAGGTCTAGCAGGACTTGGTTGAGGAGGGGTGGGTGTGGGTGAGGGAAGGAGAAGACATTTCAGGCAGGCAGAACAGCGAAAAAGGTGTGGACAAAATGTGGGGTCTGAGAGGTCACAGCAAGTTTTCAGAAATGGATGGAGCCAACTGTGGAAGATGACCCTGAAAAGCTAGAGTCGAGAATTTGTTCTCTAGAGGTCATTCAAATTACCAAAGGTCTTAGGCAGACTTCCTCATACTTGCATTCTTAAAAAGATCGCTCTGGAGCCTCTGTGGGTGTGGTAAAGATGGGTGAACAGATGAGAAGACTATTAGAATTGCCCAGGTATGGGATTTCGAGAACATGCTCTAGCTATCACCGGAGAGAGTGGACACAAAGGGGATGGATTTGAGAATGGCCAGAGCTTAGTGACACGTCCGGGTTTGGAAGAGAGGGAGAAATGAAGGTGAATGCCGTGTTCTGGGTGGGCTTTCCGAGTGGGCTGTGGAGTCATTCACAAGTTCAGAAATGCAGAAAGAAGAGCTGACTGGGGCGAGCATCTATTTGCACATGCACAAGCAAGCGATAAGTTGCACTGTGGCTAGCATAGCTGCAAGGTGCTTATTGGACAGTCAGGTGGAGGTTTCCACTGAGTACGGCATGGGGATGGGGACTTAGACAATGATTTTTGAGTCACCAGCACAGGGCTGACAGGAAGGCTGTGGAGAGAGAAGAGGCATCAAGACAATGCAGTGCAGAATCCTATGTGACAGAAGCACGCAGCTACCGACAGAGAGTCACCCGTGAAAGGCTCCTAGCGGTGACCAAGCTGAGAAATTCAAAATGTTTAGTAAGTGCTGAGAGAAATGAGTCTCAAGGGAAAGTGTGTAGTCCATCGTAGTAAAAAGGTAACACTAAATGAGGATCAGAACTCTTTTTGGTGGGTGGTGCTCTCCGTGTCATCTTGCTGGGCACCTCCCTTGGTCCTGTGTCATCCCGCCTGGGGATCCCCATTTTGTGTGCATTTGGGGTGCACCCGAGTTGATGGAGGATGTCTGCCCTTGCTGCTGGGCAGATCCTGAACCCACCGACTCCCTTCTGTGGAAAACAAAATGCTGATTCATTTTCAAAGTGGCAATTCCCACTCCATTTCCTGGTCTCCACAGCTTGGCAAGTAAACCTGAGACTGTTAGCCGAGAGTCTGGGAAGGAGAGGCTCAAAAGGCCAGGCACCACCTGAGGTGACTCAGTCACCTCGTGCACGAGCCAAGATTAAAAGGACTTCTTGCTTACTCCATCTTGGGTTTGCAGTTCACCATTTCCAGCCTGGACACTGGGTGCTGATCAAAATCTGGAAAGAAAATAAACTCCAGCCAAGCTGGTAGGGACCCTATCAAGTACTCCTGACTACAGAAATGGCCATGTGGACTGCTGAGAAGGGATGGACATACCATACTAGAGTCAAAAAATCAACCATGGAAACTTTGGTAAAAACAAAGGAATTGGATCAATGGGAAATTTCCCAAAGTAAGCCTTTAAAATTGAAATTAAGGAGAAAATTAACCTTAATAACTAACCTCCCATAAATCTCTCTGACAGTTTACTCATAACTCTGCCTGTAGTGTTTGCTTTTCTCTGTATTGTAATCTGTACTGTTAAACGTTTATCTCAAGGCCCCCTTAATCCTGAATGTCCATGGGATGATTTCCTCCCCTGAAAATATTCCAAACAAACAAAATGTCTGATTTACCATTGCCTCTAAGAAAAACTATTATTGTGACTTTAATTTTAACGGGTATAATACTTATGGTTTATAAGAAAACTTTGAATGATCGCATAATTCTGAATACTAGGGACTGGATTGGAACCCAAAGATGGGAAAGATTTGGAACTTCAGGATACCCAGTTAATTTAATAATCAATGTGACCAAAACCTTGGCTCCCCAAACCCTCAAATTTGATGTATGCCAAGTAATATCTTGTGGAAATTTAAATAACCAAAGAAAACTTTCTAATGAACATAAATACTTCTGCCCAGAATTAAATCTGATAGAAACAAAAATACCTCCCTGGAAAGGTTATGCAGATTTTAATATTGAATGGCCAAAAATTCACTGGAAACCCTGGCCTAGTTGGGATAATGTCTGGTGGACCACACAATACCAGGGATGGACAGCTGGCCCCAGCAAGGATACACCATCTCTGAATCCCCTAAAAGAGAAACTCTACTTTACCAAAGGAACTCCATCAAGCGACTGCTAAAATTCACAATGTAACCCTGTCATGTTAACTATAACCAACCCACAATTTCTGAATATTTGTCCTGAAATAGCACCTCGAGTGTATGGTATAGGAATAGACACTTCAGGAAGAGATTCAGTGGGACATTTTGCCCTAAGGTTAATCGAAAACAAACAAACCAAAAACGTAATCACTGTCCTTACTAACACCAACAAAGGGTCCCATTGGACCAAGCCCTCTTAATAATGATCCAGGAAAGGCAATCATAACTGAAGTCACAGACCTTAAACAGACGATGGAGATTGAAACGGGTTATGGGGAAACCAACGTGTGGGTAGAATGGGTAAAATCTACAGTATGAATCCTAAATAAGAGTGACTGTTATGCATGTGCTGCAGGGCAGACACGGGCTCGAATCATCCCATTTCCCATCAGTTGGGACACAGACCCTATCGGAAGGAGTCATAGGTTGACCCTGTACCAAGACAAGAATGCTTGGGGAAATGAGACTTGCAAAACTCTATCCTTGCTTTACCCTGCATTGCAGAAGCCGGACTCGAAGGTAATCCCTTCCTTTTCTATGGGAAAGTCGAACCACTCCTTGTGTCTCTTTAGATGGGGAGAAGGGTGCACTACTCCCGTAAGGCAACTGCAAAATTGGACCCACGTCCTAGATGTCTCAGAAGTACATGCGGGCAACTGCTCTAACTTTAACATCCCCCGGGCAGATGTTTGGTGGTACTGTGGAGGGAAAACACTTATAGACCTGTTACCGCCCAAATGGGTTGGAACCTGTTCTTTGGTTCAACTGACCATCCATTCACCTTGGCATTTTGCTCCAACCCAGAAAATCAACACCAAAATAGAAACAAAAGATCATTCCAAGAATTATTTGACCCTAATATATACATCGATGCCATAGGGGTTTCCCGGGGGGTCCCCAATGAATTTAAAGCTAGGAACCAAATAGCTGCAGAATTTAAATCTAAGCCCTTTTGGTGGTGGTCAGCTGTTAATAAAAATGTAGATTAGATTATATTTATTATAATCAACAAAGATTTATCAACTATACCAGAGATGCTATTACAGGAGTAGCTGAACAATTAGATGCCACTGGCAGAATGACTTGGGAAAATTGTATGGCCCTAGATATGATGCTAGCAGAAAAAGGAGACGTCTGTGTCATGTTGGAAGAAAGATGTACTTTTGTCCCAGACGACACTGCCCCGATGGAACTATCACTAAGGTATTACAAGGACTATCAACTCTAGTTAAAGAATTAGCTGAAAATTCTGGTACCGATGACCGTTTTACAGATTGGTTAGAGGGTGCTTTGGGAAATGGAAAGGAATAATAGCCTCAATCCTAACTTCCCTCGTAATTGTAACAGGGTAATTAATGACTGTGGGTTGTTGCATGATTCCCCGTGTTAGAAGTTTAACTCAGAGACTTATAGAAGCTGCTATTAATAAACAAATGCCTATGGGTTATACCCATGTTTATCTTATGATAATGGAGACCAAATTAGAGATTGAAGAAGAAAGCCTAAAGCTTTTAAGCAAATTTGAAGCAAATCCCAATCTTAATGAAAATAAAATGAAAAATTCTGAAAAATAAAAAGAGGGGGAAGTTGTAGAAAACAAAATGCTAATTCATTTTCAAAATGGCGATTCCCACTCCATATTCAGGTTCTTCTTCCTTTGGTGGGCTTTCTTTGTTTAAGAAAGTGCGGATTTCCTTTGGTGGGCTTTATTTGAAAAATGGCAGGCTTCCTTTAGTAAATATTGAATTCAATCAGAAACCTAGAAACATGTACTTTGTCTTATTTGAACGAGAATTGCCTAGGCAACGTCCAGGAGCAATTGTAACCTCTGTGGTCCCCAGCCAATGGGGAACCAGGGGAGAGACATGCACACTAGGACATAAATATGCCTGTTGTAACCCTCTTGGAAGTGCCTGCTACCAGATACCCATTCTTGCAAGATGACTATTAAAGCTTTGCTGCTCAAAAACAACAACAACAACAACAACAACAACAAAAGAAGATTCAAAAATGTTGTTCAGATTTAGCAGAGATTTCTGGTTCCAGCCAGACCTAGTAGCCCCATCCCCCCCACACCCTCCCTTTCACAACTGAAATAACCCCAGATGCAACACAAAAAGAAACAAAGGACAACAACAAAGGTAGAAAGTGTGGGCTGTCTAGGAACCTCGGGATGTGAGGAATTGCAGGACGGTGAATTCCCTGGATTTCCTTATTGGCTCCCATGCATTCCGGACAGGACAGTGCAGAGCCCTCAGGCTAGAGACCGCTGACAGGCACAGAACAACAACAATAACAAAAGACCAAGAAAAGCACATTCCTCCAGCCAAATGACCAGGAAAGGGGTGATTAACGAGAGAAACTCTTTTTGGCAATACCTGTCCTACTCCAGAGGAACTCCAAAGCAAACCCCCCTCTTCTTCCTCCCCCCAGAAGCTCATCTTTCACCCCTCCTCTCCTGCCCTGTTGAAGCGAATGGTGGCGATATAATTTCCCCTCTGGCACTGTGACCAGCCGGGCAGAGCAGGAAGCAAACACAGAGAAGCCCTCTGAAAGAGCAAAGAGCGTGATGTTCACCTGGGAACAGAACAGTGCAACAAGAGTACACAGGCCATAGTAAACTGTGAGGGGTCCCAGAAAACCTGGCATTTATTTTTTAAAATGTGTATTTATTCTTCCATGTTAAAACTTCAGTCACCTTCAAAGTACTCTTCGTTTGATGCACACACCTATCAAAACACTTTTTCCACTGCTCAAACAGCTTTTGAACTCATCCAATTTAAGGACTTTTAGTGCTTTTGCTGTTTTTTTGTTTCACCTCTTCCACCTGGGCAAAATGTCTTCCTTTGAGGATTTTTTTTTTTTCTTAGTTGGAGGATTTTTTTTCATCTGAGGAAACAAAAAAAGAAGTTGCTCGGGTTGAAATTGGGTGAATAGGGAGGATGGGGCGTGGGGATCATGCCATTTTGGGTCCAAAACTGCTGAATACTCAGTATGGTGTGGGCAGATGTGCTTGTAAATCACCCGTCATGAAATGGGCAAATGGTTGGAAGAATCTCCAAAAAAAAATTCCCTGAAGCCAAACGCAGCCTCTCACAACAGCTGGCTGGTGCACGGGTGCCGAGGGGTTCCTAGAACACTTATCTAGCAGGGAGAAGCCTGCAGTACAAGGAGCCCACCCTCCAAAGATAACTTCATTTTTGGGGGGCCTTGTATGTGCATGTTCAGGGAGGTAAAGGGAGACAAAGCTTTTTGAAGAAAAAAAAGTGAGGAGGACTGCATAATTCTTTTGGAAATAACTATCCTCATCTACAAAGATCAAAAACAAGCATGACACCGGCCTGAGACGGAAAAGGAAGTTACCGAGCAGATGTCTTTGCAGAGGCATTTTTTATGTAAAGATGCGATGGCCTTTGTGCAGGGTTGTGGTTTTTATGTAACTTTTGTTGTTGTTGTTGTTGTTTGTTGTTGTTATTGGGCATACAAACATAAGAACTTTCTCTTGTGGCCTTCCTGGATCTATGTGTCAGGGTTTCCTTAACTTTGGTGGCTCCATTTTGATGCTGACAACTTTTGCAGAGCCAAGGAAAAACTTGACCCATGCACTCTGAAGGTTTACTGAAAATCTATCAACAAGTGCCTGATTTGTAGGAGAAAAGGCATACAAATATGTTAATATGCATGGGGGAGAATCAGGTGGCTACCCAACCCCCCCAGTGGGGGACAGAAGCTGATATACTCCTTTTCATAGGGGAAGGAGGAGATGGGGGTCTCTCCCTGCAATTGGAGGCAGGAAGAAATAAGACAAGGTTAGCGAGACCTCGATTCTGGGGCTTATTTCTGAGGCCTTCCAATTTCCAAAAGCCTCCCCACATGCCCAAAGGCCGTATTTTGAGGAATCATCTTCTGTGCCCTATAGAGCTAACCCTGTGTTCCAGCTTCCTCCCATCCCGTCCCTGCCGGCAGGGTAGCATTAACGGGCTGAGCAGAGAGCTAATGCTCTCAACCCCCTTGCAAGGTGTGTCCGTGGCATAAATGGGAACCAGTGAGGCCATGCAAGGTGACGTCAGTTGATACTTTGCTCCGTTGTGCCACCTCATCCACTATGGCTCACCTGGGAGCCGAGCTTACACTAACCCCAGTAAGGCAGGGCGAGTCTGTGCCCACGTTGCTGGGAAGAGTTCTGTAGGACTGGGAGAAGCTGAACGTCCACTCCATCCTTCTGCAAAGAAGTAGTGTGAGCACCCCACTTTCACTGAAAATACGTACCCACTCGGCCCTCAGTCTACACCCCAGTAGGCAGAAAGGCCTGGTTGAAAAAAAAAAAAAGATTAAATAGGATACCTAATAATCCAAATGTCTCCAATACAATAGAAAATCACTCATCAAATCAAGAACCAAAAAAAAATCACAACTTGACTAAGAAACAGACACAAATACCAAAATGAGTCAACTGTTGGAATTATCTGCAGATGATTTATAAATGACAATTACAAATTCTCTTTAACAGAAATTAGAAAATCTCAGCAAAGAAGTATGTCATATAAAAAAAAAAGTCAAATGGAAATCATGGAACTAAAAAATACAATGACCAAAATGAAAATCTCGCTGGATGAACTCAATAGTAGAGTGGAGACGACAGAGGATAGAATCAGTGAACTTGGGGACAGATAAACAGCGTTTACCCAGCCTGAGCAACAGAGAGCAAGCAGAACAGAAAGAAATGAACAGTGTCTCCAGGGCTGTGGGACAGTAACCGAGGTTTCAGCATTCGTGTTACTGGAGTCCAAGAAAGAAAGAGTTACATGGTATGCTGCCAGAGATGGGGGGCGGGCATTGAATCCAATACACTTTCTCTTTCCCACACTGCTGCCCCTGCCCCATCTCTCTGTGTTTATGACACTCTGCCTGAATTTCTCCACTTAATTCAAGGCATTCTTCAAGACTTGACACATGCCAAAACCACTTCCTTGCTTCCTTTTCTGGAACTTGGTAACAACTCTCTCACCCCATGCCTCTAACTTATATTCACATCGAGTTTGGTCTCTCTGTCTCTAAGGCTCAATGCTGAACCTGAGAACAATGTCTTTTAACTAATTGCCCCCAGGCCAGACTAAACCTCTAAGACTAAGCCCACACCTTCAAGTAGCATCCTCCATCGGGGGCAGAAGATTCATGTTTCATCTCATATTCCCAACTTTATAATTTTTTAGCCTCATGACTGAACAAATCACTTCTCTCAGACTCAGTTTCCTTATCTCTAGAATGGAGGACAAATTTTCTGCTTGGTTTGCCACATCATGTGGCTAGGAAAATGGAAGGATATTTGCATGTGAAGACACTGTGTATATTATAAGAAAAATTAAGTAAAAGAGTTTTAGATCACCTCATCAACAAGAGTACTTGCATAATGAACATTTATGCAAGTTATATACCTAACCGTTAATTGTACCCCACAGTTTTAAAATAAAAAATTTTTTAAAATACAAAAATTAAAAAAAAAAAAGAATTTTAAATCAGGTTAGATGAAAGAAATGAGTTGGCAATTCTGAGTTGAGATTTTGGTCAGAGCCCTAACATAACTGTAAAGGAGTTGCTAATAACTGTAGCATGTACTCTTCTTTCTAGAAAAGTTAAATTTCTATTACATTTCAGAATGCAGAATGCTTTCTGAAGATAAGACATTTTGCAATTAAGGTGTCCTTAAGCCTCTTATTTTAAAAAATTGTTTCCAGAGTTATTTCCAAGTGTCCTATTGTAATATTTTGAATGACTATAGTTTGATATCACAACCAAGAAATTAACAGTAATACAAACTACCAATCTTATGACATCACCAGTTTTACACGTCCTTATATGTGTGTGCTTAGTTCTATGCAGTTTATCATATATGCTGATTTGTGTAATTACCACTCCAGTCAAGACACGGAACAACTCCATCAGCACAAGAATCCTTTGTGCTACTCTTTTTAAATTGTACCTACCTCCCACTCCCACACTTTGGGCCTTAAATGCTGGCAACCATTCATCTGCTTTACACGTCTATGATTTTGTCATCTCGCAAATGGTATTTAAACGGAATCATGAAGTATGTAACCTTGTGGGATTGACTTTTTTCACTCAGCATGATTCCCTTGTGATTCATTCAAGTTCTTTTGTGTGCCAACAGTTCATTCCTCGTTATTGCTGAGCGATATGGATGTGCCTCAGTCTGTTTAATTATTACCCACTGAAAGACATCCGGGTTGTTTTCAGTTTGGGCTAATGCAGTACAAACAACACTGCTGTAAGTGTCCACGTACAGGTTTTTGTGTAAACAAATTTTTATTTCTCTGGAGTAAGTGCCCAAGAGTATAATTGCTGGGTCATATTTCCGGAGTGGCTAAATCTTTTTATGTTCCTACCGGCAATGTATGAGTAATCCTGTTTCTTTGCATCCTCATCAGTATTTGGTGTTGAAACTATTTTTTAATTTTAGCTATTTTGATGATTGTGTAGTTGTCATCTTGCAAATGGTATTTGCGAGATTTGTATTTTCAATTTGTATTCTCTAATGGTTAATAATGTTGAACATCTTTTCACATGCTTATTTATTATCTGTATACATTATTGGCAATAAAATGCTTATTATGGGTTTTGCCCATTTTCTAATTAACTGTTTGTTTTTATTGCTGAGTTTTAATAACTCATTATACCCTCTGTGTTCTGCTCCTTTCTCTGATATTTGATTTTCAAGGATCTTCTCCCAGTCTGCAGATTGTCTTTTCATTCCTTAACAGGTTCTTTGCAGTACAAAAGTTTTCCATTTGATGAGGTCCAAAGTGTCAGATGTTTCTTTTATGAATTTTGTTTTTGGTGTCAAGTCCAGGAACCCCTCACCTAGGTTCTGAAGATTTTCTCTTATTTTTTATGCCTTACATTTAGGTCTATGATCCATTTTAAGCTAATTTTTATAAGGCATGAGATTCAAATCCAGATGATTCTTTTTTTTATTTTTAAAATGTTTTGCCTATGGATGTTTAATTGCTCCAAACCATTTGTTAAAAAGACTGTTTTTCCTACAATGAATTGCTTTTGCACCCATTGCCTGCTTTTGAACAACAAATTGAACACAATTATGTGGATCTATTTCTAGGTTGTCTATTATGTCTCATTAATCGATGTCTCTGTTTCTCCACCAATATATTATCTTGATTACTATTGCCTTAATATTAGGTAGAGTTATTCCTACCAATTTTGGGGGGGCGTGGGGAGGGCTGGTTAACGGCCATAAAACTCTCCAGGTCCTAATACCTGAAACCTGTGAATGTTACCATATACACTTGACCCCTGAACAACACAGGTTTTAACTGTGCGGGTTCATTTGCAAGTAAATTTTTTTAAATGCCTTAAAAAGTTATTGGAGATTTGTGAAATTTGAAAAACAATTGCAGATGAACCGTATAACCTAGAAATACTGAAAAAAAATTAAGAAAAAGTTATGTTATGTTATATAAGTAGACACTAGTCTATATTATTATGAGCTACCATAAAATGCACATAAGTTTATTATGAAAATTTAGAATTTATCAAAACTTCCACAAACAAGTATAGACCATACATGCTGTCATTGTTGAGATGAATGTAAACAACCACAAAGACGCAGTATTAAGTCGCAACTGCATAAAATTGGCAGGAGTTCATACTGTACTGCTGGAATACATTCCCACCCACTTCATGTTGTCATTGCGGTGAGCTCCAGTGTCATGAGTACCTGCTTAAAATGCCCATGATGCTCATCTTCTCCATGTGAGCAGTTCATCTCCCCAGTATGTTGCATATCATAGGAAAAAGAGATCTCTTGTGGTTTTTGTGTATTTTTTTTATCGTGCTTAGTGTAATATCGTAAACCTTGAATAACACCATGGGACTCACACAGAGTGCAACCAGTGATGCTGGAAGTGATCTCAAGAAGCAGAGAAAAGTCACGAAGTTACAAGAAAAAGTCGATTTGCTTGATGTGTACCGTAGATTGGGGTCTTCAGCTGTGGCTGCTGCCATTTCAAGATAAATACACCCCGTGTAAGGACTGTTATAAAAAAAGAAAATGAAATTCAGGAAGCCATTGCTGCAGGTATGAAACATGCATTTTTGGTGAAATACCTTGTCTTATCTTGCATTGAAAATGCAGTCCTTGTGGGGGTGCAGAATTGCTGTGAGAAAGTCATGTCTATAAACTATGATATGATTTGAGACAAAGTGAAGCCATTATATCACAACTCAAAGCAAAAGGAAGGTGAAGAATCTAAAGTTGTAGAATTTCATGACCATTTATCAAAGAATGGTTAGATAATTTTAGAAAAGGTTTGCCTTAATAGATGCCAAAATAATAGGGAAAGCAGTTTCTGCCAACCAAGAGACAGCAGACAAAGATGCCATGAAGACAATCATTGAGAAGGAAGGTCATCTGTCTGAACAGGTTTTTAATGTAGACAGAAGTGTATTATTTGGGGCGGGGGGCAATGCCACGAAGAACATTTACTAGTAGGGAAGAGAAGTGAGCACAGGATCTCAGGCAGGAAGGGATAGATTCACTTGACTGTTTTGTGCAAAAGGAGTAGGGTTTATAATTAGAACTGTCCTTATCTATAAAGCTGCTGACTCCCCAAGCCTTGGAAGGAAAAAATAAACACCAGCTGCCAATTTATCAGTTGTACAACAAGAAAACCTGGACCACATGAAACCTTTTCTAGATTCATTCCATCAATGCTCGTCTTTAAGTCAAGAAAGTACCTTGCCCATAAAGGACTATCTCTTAAAGTTTTTTGTTTGTTTGTTTGTTTGTTTTTGACACTGGACAATGTCCCTGGCCACCGAGAACCCATGAGTTCAATACTGGAAGTGAAAAAGTGGTCTACAGCCCCTGGACACAAAGCCTCTAATTCAGCATCAGAGGATCATAGTACCCTTAGGGCTTATTACACACAGTATGATATAGAAAGGATTGTCAGTGCTATGGAGGAGAATCCCAATAGGAGATTGGGAGAACTTCATGAATGTCTGCAAGAACTCCACCACTGACGATGCCATCGTTGTTACAGAGAAAGCCATGAATGCCACCAAGCATGCTGGAAAAAATTGTGTCTGGAGGTTGTGCATGACTCCACAGGGTTTAGAACAGAGCCAGTCAAGAAAATAATGAAACAGGTTGTACTTATGGCAGAAAAGATAAAGATAGTGAGTGAAGGATGTCAAGATATGGCTCTTGGAGAAATTCAAGAGCTCACAGACCTCACACCAGAGGAATTAACGGAAGATGACTTAATGGAGATGAGAGCTTCTGAACCAGTATGCGATGATGACAATCTGGCAGAATGGTTTCAATTATTCCAGACTGTTTTTGCTTTTGTGTATGTGTGTCGGAGTCTCACTCCATTGCCCAGGATAGAGTGCAGTGGCACGCTCATGGCCACCTCAGTGTCGACCTGCTGGGCTCCAGCGATCCTTCTGCCTCAGCCTTCCAAGTAGCTAGAAATACAGGTGAGCACCACCATGCCCTGCTAATTTTTCTTGATTTTAGAGATGAGGTCACACCAAGTTGCCCAGGCTGGTCTTGAACCTATGGGCTCAGGCAATCCTCTCACCTCGGCCGCCTCCCAAAGTGCTGGCACGGTGGCTCACAACCTTTTTTTTTATTTTTAACAACATAGAGCCCTCTATGATTTGATCACCAAAGCTAAAGTAAATGGTACAAGAAGGATTGGTCCTATAGAAACACTTCTAGAGAAATAAAAAAGTAAAAAGACAGACAAAAATTATGCTGTATTTCTATAAAGTTAGATAAACTGTGCCTACCCTTCCTGCCTCCCCTTGAACCTCCTCCTCTCCTACTTCTCCTGCTCCCAAGACAGCAAGACCAACCCTTCCTCTCCTTCCTCCTCAGCCTACCCAACATGAAGGCAACAGGGATGAAGGCCTTTATGATGATCTACTCCCAATTAATAAATAGTAAATATATTTCTCTTCCCTATAATTTTCTTAATGATTTTTTTCTAGTTTATTGTAGGAATACAGTATATAATACATATAACATGCAAACTATGTGCTAATCAGCTATTTATGTGATCAGTAAAGTTTCCATCAACAATAGGTTATTAGTAGTTAAATTTTGGGGGAGTCAGAAGTTACACACAGGTTTTTGTAGGGAACACCATTCTGGACATGAAAGTCGGTAATGAATTCATGGCCAAGTCCTCAAAAGCAAGTGTGACAAAAGCTAATATAGACAGGTGGGACCTTATCAAACTGAAAAGCTTTTGCACAGCAAAATAAACCATCAAGAGAGTAAAGAGACAACCCACAGAATGGGAAAAAAAAATTTGCAAGCTATGCATCTGACAAAGGCCTAATATCCAGGCTCTACAAGGAACTCAAATGAATTGAAAAGAATAAAACCAAACAACCCCACTAAAAAGTGGAAGAAGAACATGAACAGACACGTCTCAAAGGAAGACATGCAAGCAGCCAAGAGACATGAAAAAATGCTCAGCCTTACTAATCATCAGAGAAATGCAAATCAAAACTACAATGCGATACCACCTAACATTGATAGAGATGACTATTATTAACAAGTCAGAAAACAACAGGTGCTGGTGTGGCTGTGGAGAAAAGGGAATGCTTCTATATTGTTGTGCGAATGTAAGCTAGTTCATCCTCTGTGGAAAGCAGTGTGGTGATTTCTAAAACTAATAATTGAGCTTCCATAGGATCTAGCAATTCCTCTCCTGAGAATTTACCCGAAGGACCATAAATCACTACCAAAAAGACACCTGCAAACTCATTTTTATTGCCACACTATTCACAATAGCAAAAATATGAAACCAACCCAGATGCCCATCAAAAGTGAACTGGATAACTAAAATGTAGTACATATACATGATGGTATACTATGCAGCCATAAAGAAGAACAAAATCATGACTTTGCAGCAACGTGGATGTAGCTGGAGACCATCATACTAAGTGAACGATCACAGAAACAAAGTTCTGAATACTGCATGTTCTCACTCTTAATTGGGCGCTGAACAAAAGTCACACTAGCAGTCACACTAGAGTGGGATTGGTAGATGCTGGATACTGCTAGGGGAGGTAGAGGTGTGGAGACATGTCAACACATAGGGTACCTTGTCCACTGCCAAGTGGAGTGAGGTAGCCCTGGCTAGAAGCCCAGACTTCACCTGCTGCAGCCTACTTATGTTACACACCCTCACTTGCACCCCACAACTCTAAAATAAATAATAATAATGATAAAATAAAATACCACCACCAACAAAAAAGAAGTTATATACAGGTTTTCTACTGGAGGGAGGCTGTGCTACTAACCTCCACATTGTTCAAGGGTCAACTCTATAGAAAAGGGGACTTTGCAGATGTGATGAAGGATCTTGAGAGATGGGACAATTATCCTTTATTATCTGTGTGTGGCCCTAAGTGAATTATGTGCACCCTTACATGAGGGAGGCAGATGAAGTTCTGACTACAGGAGAAGAGGAAGGAGGTGACAGGACCATGAAAGCAGAATAGGAGTAACGCAGCCACGAGCCAACGGAGGTCAGCAGCACTTAGAATATGGAAAAGGCAAAGAAAAGATTATTCCTTAGAGCCTGCAAAAGAAACCGCTCCTGACAACACCCGGACTTTCATCTAGAGAAACTGTATTTGCGCTTCTGGCCTACAGAACTGTAGGAGAATGAATGTGTGTTCTTTTAAGTCACCAAGTTTGTGCTAATTAGTCACATCAGTCATAGGAAACTGATTCACACTTTCTGCCTCTTTTTCAAGATTGTTTAAATTATTCTAGATCCTATGCTTTTCCATATAAGTTTTAGAATAAGTTCATCTATATTTACAAAAAATTCTGCTGGAATTTTGATGGAAATTGCATTAAATTTTTGTATCAACTTGGAGAGAATTGGCATCTTTACTATGTTAAGTGTTCCAATCCATGAGCATAGTATATCTTGTCATTTATTTAGGTAATCTTTGATTTCTTTCATGGGTGTTTGGTAATCCAGCATATACATCCTGCATGACTTTTGTTATGTTTATAACTATTGTTTTTTCTTTAGAGCAATTGTAAATAGTGTTATGTTTTAGATCTTGGTTTACACGTTTTTGTACATAAATATACAACTGATTCTTGTATGTTGATGTTATATCCTGTCATCTTGCTAAACTCAGTTATTAGTTGTAGGAGATTTTAATATATTTCTTGGAATTTTCTACATAGACAAACAATTATATTATCTGGAAATAGTGAAATTTAATTTTTTTCAAGCACTATGACTTGTTTTGTTCTTTTGCTTTATTTTGATGGTAGAAATTTCAGACTTATAATAAATAGGAGTGGTAAGAATGGACATTCTTGCCCTAATCCTTATCTTAGGTGAAAAGCATTGAATCTTTCACCATTATGTATATTGTTAGCTGAGATTTTTTTGTAGATGCTCTTTGTCATGTTGAGATAGTTTTCCTTCATTCCTAATATGCTGAGAGTTTTCCTCATGAATAAATGTTAAATTTTTGTCAAGTACCTTTTCTGCTTCAATTGATACAATCATGTTTTCCCTCTTTAGCCTGTTAATACAATGAATCACATTATTGATGTTTAAATGTTGAACTAACCATGTATATCTGCAATAAATCCCACTTGTTCATGGATTATGATTCTCTCTATGCATGGCTGGATGATATTTGCTAATATTTTGTTGAAGATTTATGTCTAAGCTAATGAGAGATATTATGTGAGAGTTTTTAAAAAATGCTCTTTGTCTGGTTGTGGTATTACTGGCCTCATGTAAAATGAATTGAAACTTGTTCACTCTTTTTCCTTTTTTTAGAGGAACTTATGTAAAATTGTGTTAAATCTTCAAATATTTTGTAGAATTCTGTAGTAAAATCATTTTAACCTGTAGATTTCTTTTGGAGGAGTTTTAAATTATCGGTTCAATTTATCTAATGATTATAGGACTATTCAGATTATATATTTCATTTTGAATGCTTTTTGGCAGCCTGTGTTTTTGAGGAACTGGTATGTTTCTCCTAAGGTTGTTTAATTTGAGCATAAATTGTACAATTCTTTATTATCCTTTTAATCTCCGCAAGGTCTGTAGTGATATGCCATTTTTTATTCTTTATATTGATGATTTGTGTATTGTCTCTCTTAATCTTTGTCAGTTTTGCTGCATGTCTATAAATTTTATTGAGTTTTTTGAAGACCTTCAGCCTGGTTTAATTGATTATGTTCTTGTTTTTAATTTTTTTGGTTCCTGCTCCTTATTATTTCTTTCCTCTTGAATGTGTATACATATGTCTTTCTGCAAATGTGGGCTGTTTTGAGCCCTTATCTCTTTACATGCTCTTTCAGTCTTCCCTCTCTTTCTCCTGTTTCTGAGACTTCGATGATAGACATGACGAGTCTTTGTTATTGTTCTACAGGTCCCTGATGCTCTATTCATTTATTTTTCATCTATTTTCTCTCTGAACAGATTGGGAAAATCCTACTGATCTATTTTTAAGTTCACTGCTTCTATCCTCTGCCATTTTCACTCTGCTATTGAGCTCAACCAACATTTTTTTGTTTGGCTATTATATTTTTCATTTTTTATATTTTTCATCTGGTTTTTTTATAACTTTATTTTTTCTGAGATGTTCTAAGTTTTCTTTTGTGTCATCATGTTGCATAATTGCTTAATACAGCATTTTTATGATGACTTCTTTAAAATCCTTGTCAGATACTTTCATTATCATATTCATCTCCGTGTTGGTAGTTGGTTATCTTTTCTCATTTAAGTTCTGGTGATTTTCCTGGTTCCTGGTGATAAGTGATAATTGCTTGTATCCTAGACATTTTGACTATTATATAAGAGACTCTTGGTCCAATTTAAATCTTTGCTTTTGGCAGACACTCTCCTGTTGGGACTTAGCACTCAGGTTCTAGTCTACTTTTCTGGGCTTTGGTTCCAGAGTGAGCTAATTTTCAGAGTTATGCTGTGCTATTTCAGTCTGTGTGGTTCATCTGGTAGGGCTGGTACTCCAGTCAGTCTTTACTGGTGTCACCTCTGCGCCACCATGCCCGGCTAATTTTTTGATTGATTGTAGAAATGAGGTCTCGCCAAGTTGCCCAGGCTGGGCTTGAAGCAGCGGGCTCAGGCAATCCTCTCACCTCAGCCTCCCAAAGTGCTGGGATTGTAAGCGTCAGCCACTGCGCCGAGCCAAGGAGGACCTTGACGGTAAAGGCTATACATAGGTTAAGTTGTGAGTTACAGAAAAGTCTAAAATAGCAATGACTTAGACCTCATAGAAGTCTGTCTCTCATAGGCAAAAAGTCTGTAGCTAGTCAGTGCATGGCTAGCACAGTGCTCTAAAGTGTCAGGGACCCAGACTCCTTCTCTCTTATTTCTCTACCTACTTTGTTTCCCTTCCCTTCACGACTCAAGATGGCTCCTGAAGCTCCAACCATTACTCACACATTCCGGTGAGTACAAAGGGGAAGGAGAATGGAAGAGCACTGCTCTTTCCCTTGATGTGCATTTCCTGAAGTTGTACTCATCACTTCTTCCAAGCATCGCGTTGTCAGGCTGGGGACAGTCCATTCCCTTCTCCCCAGTTTCCAGGGAGGCTGGGGAATGTAGTCATCAAGATCAGGGCTTGGTTATCATGGAAGAAGAGAAGGTATGTGGATACAGTTTGCAGTTTTGTTACAGGGCGCCTCCCGAATTGACATTATCTAGTTCTGCCAACTCTGTTAGCCAAAGGGGTGTTCCTTACTGCAGATCTGAGCTCACATCACCTCACCTCTTTAAATGCTGGACATGCTTGTGTAGTTGAGACCGCACCACACAAGAGGAGACATGGCTGAACTGCTCACGACTCTTTCCCACCGTGCATATCAGCTTCCTTGGCCATAAAAGTAAGAGTTTTAGGCAAGGTAATCGCGTGGATCTATCCCCCCGCCATATCCATAGATAAGATAAAAATTGCAGGGAAGAGGATTGGCAGTAGTGGACATCTGCCTGGGGAAGGGGGGCACACCTCATCCACAAGGGTACCTGCATAATGAGCATTTGTATACCTAACCCTGAATCGTACCCCACATCTTTAAAATAAAAAATTAAAAGTTTTTTTAAAAAGATAAAAATTGTGCATTGTTACTGGTTGCATGAAGGCGAGGGTGGTGTTTATCGTTCTTTTTAAAAAGATAACAGTATTCTATGGAGCTGGAATCTACAGCTCTTGTATCTGCACTGTCCACCAGAGTCTGTAGACTCATGTGACTGTTGTGCGTTTAAAATGTGGCGAGTCTGAAGTGAGATGTATTACAAGTAGAAAACACAGTCTGGATTTAGTATAAAAAGGATAAAGGTAGAAAAGCTCATAATTGTGTATATTTATTACATATTGAAATGATAATATTTTGAAAACAGTGGGCTAAATAAAATGTATTATTAAATTTTTCTGTTTCTTTTTCTTTTTTAATCATTTTCAGGAAATTTTAAATTATACGTATAGCTCATTTTTGTGACTCACTTTATACTCATATTAGCAGTGCTGATCCAAAAAAGTAGCTGTCAGAACCAATTCCTAATTTAAGTTTGATTAAATACATTGGACAGGATCAGCAATCAAATGTTTTAGAAAATGATAGCATATATTTAAAATGTTATGCATTGTCAGATGTCTAAGGAACTTCATGAATTTCAAGATTGACAGAGGTGTAACAAAATCCACCGAGATGTGTTTGCATACAAATAAATTCAAAAAGTGCATCTGTTCATATAAGCTACATCTATAAATCTGGACCCACAGACCCAGTGTTTGGAAAAAGAAATATGTTAGAATTCAGTGAATTCAGGGTGTAGGTGAAGATTAAAATAAATGAAACCTGAAAATATTTCCACTGCACTGATATGGTGTTTTTCCAGGCTACTGATATTGACTCTCAAACCCGACGCCTGTTTGACATTAAGAAGTGGAAAAAGTGGAGGAAAGAGATAAATGTGATTTTGCAGCCTGAGAGTCAATACATTTAACCATTTGACACCCAGATTGTGGGGGCGTGTGGGTGGCTGCACAGGTGCCATCTGTCCTGTCCTCCAGGTTAGGGGTGTGGCCTAGAGAAGATCTCCCTGAATGCCAGCGGACCCTGTGTTCCGTCTCCTGACGTCCTTTTCAGTCTCTTCTGTGAGCCCATCCCTTCACATGTGCTTTCCCCAATGAGACTGGACAGCTTGCTGTGCCCCAAACACCCTGTATAGTCTTTCCTCTGCTGTTTCTTCACCCAAGGTGCTTTTCCTTCCTTTTTCTGCCTCTCAAAATGTTACATACTAGCTCAGATACTGAATACCACTCCCACTGAAATCTTCCCTGTCTTTCAATAATTTATTCACAAATGCTATGAAGAGACAATATGCCAGGCCTGTGCTGATCCCTGGGATACAGAATACCTGCCTTCATGAAACTCAACAATTCTAGCAAAGGAGACGGTTATGAAAGTAAAAATGCATCACAGGATGTAGCAAGTGCTGTGAGACGGGTCCATTTTCCACCCGCTTTCACACTGGTCTCTCAAAAATCTAATTTGATTAGACTGCTGCTTTTCTTAAGACCTATCATGTGCTGGATATTCTGACCAATGTGCACAAAACCATGTGGACAAAGACACGTGTTACGGCCTTGTTCAGTCTACCTGAATGTGTCTTTCCTTTAAGGGTTAGAGAGAAAGGGGATGGTGGAAAATTCTTCTGGGACGATATTCAAGTAATCATTAATAGGCATGGGCTCTGAAAAGACAAACGACAGTTGGGAAGATAACTACTTTTTATTTTATACCATTTAATACAGTTTGGGTTATATTCCTGAGCACCTGTATTATTTTTTTAATTACTAAAAAAAAAAAACCCAAACAGATAATTTCCATATGAGTCTCAACAGGAGGTCACAGTAGGACTAGAATCCAAATCTTCTGACATCAACCTCAAGTGCTTTCTCAATTTTATTTAATACTTAAGTCATCCCAGTGAGGAACCACATGGTCTAATTAAAACAAACAAACAAAAACTATAAATGTATCATGTGTCTAACAAATGAGTAACAGATGAAGCTCAGAAGAGTTAAATATGTAACTCAAGGTCACTTCTGAGATCACTGGAGCTAGGATTCTCACCCAGGTCTGCCCAGCATTCACCAAAATGGGCCCTGTCAGAAAATGTGAGTTTAATCCTGTGTCTTTTCTTGTTACATGTTGACAATGTCGGACATATAGTAAGTCCTCAAGTCCTTAGTTAAATTGGATATCTCCTTCCCTTTTTACCTGCTCTGACTGTTCACTCCATGGCTAATGCGAATGTCAGCCTTCCCAACACCCGCTGGCTCTGGACTTGCAGAGATGAGGTTTGCCTGTAAGAGAAGCACGTCTTAAAAATCCTACTTCTAGCAGCTCTACACTCAGGCATGGGAGGTGACCAACCTGCCACATTAATGTATGCCTCCTGTTCACTCTTCTTGCTCTAAAAGCTCCTGTGGCCTCTTTGTAAAGGCAGTCATCAATCCAGAGTGGGAGAGAAAGACAGGGTGGAGGGAAATGCCTGGAAATTGCAGCTCTCTGTTAGTAAGCTCTTCTTTGCAACCTGGAGCTGAACATTTCAAAACATTTTGTTCCCAGTGCAGTTTCCATGTGAATTAAGCCAAGCTGCGAAGCTGGGCTGTTTGTGGACAAGGCTGTTCTTCATGTGATTGAAACTGTTGCCTGAAAAGGCCCACCCGAGTGAAAATATGTCTGCCCCTATGGTGGGGGCACTCCTTAAGATACTAGCTTACCATCAGCTCTCATGTGGCTGGTGGCCTCTGGAAACTTCTGTGGATGGCAGCTTTTTTTTTTTTTCCCCATACTTGAGGTCTACAGCAGCAATCAGAGTCTAAATGGTGGTAGATGGGGAGAGTTTGCACTCCACAGAGAGTAACTTCTACATGGTACCATTGGGAAATGTGGGCCCAATGTTATAACACTTTTCTGATTTTTATGGGGACTCTATTAATTTATAAATAAATAGTTTCCCCTTATCCATGGGGACATGTTCCAAGACTCCCCAGGGGATGCCTGAAACCACAGACAGTAGCTAACCCTATATAGGCTGAATATCCCTTATCCAAAATGCTTGGGACCTGAGTGTTTGGGATTTAAAACCTTTTCAGGTTTTGAAATAGTTGCATATACAGAATGAGATAGCCTGGGGCTGAGACGCAAGTCTAAACATAAAATCCATTTATGTTTTATATATACCTTATACACAGATAACCTGAAGATAATTTCATATAACATGCTAGATAACTTTGTGCCTGAAACAAAGTGTTGACTGTGTTTTGACTACGACTTGTCCCATGAGGTCAGGTGTGGAATTTTCCACTCGTGGAGTTTTATCCACACTCAGAAAGTTTCAAATTTTGAAGCATTTTGGATTTCAAATTTCAGATTTTGGGATTCGGGACACAAACTCAACCTGTGTATACTTTTGCAGTTTGAGGTGCAACAGCAAGACTAGCACAATTTTTTTTTTCTTCTTCACAATCTCACAGATAGATTTGTTCTGACTATAGATCTCAGCCAATTCAGCATATAATTTCTTTTTCTTTCCTTATTAAGTCAAATACTTTTACCTTTTCTCTGAAAGCAAGCACTTTAGGGCTTCTCTGTGGCACATCCAAATTGCCAGGATCACTATCCTTACGTTTTGGGACATTCGTCAGTAAAATAAAGATTCCCTGAACACAAGCACTGCAGATATGCAACAGTCTGTCTAATCACTTAGATGGCTACAAAGTGACTAACAGGCAGGTGAGTAGACAGTGTGGGCACGCTGGACGAAGGGATGACTCGCAGCCCTGGCGGGATGGAGCAGGACAGCAAGCGATGTCGTGATGCTACTCGGGACGACTCGAGATTTCAAACATGTGAATTGTTTGCTTCTGGAATTTCCTATTTAATAGTTTAAGATCATAGTTGACAGCAGGTAACAAAAACTGTGGAAAGCGAAACCTTGGAAAAGAGGGGACTACTGTATTGGCAGCTAATTAAAACACCTAACAGAAGATCTTATTTGGGGGTAGCTACAGCAGGCCTACCAGCCACCAGTGGGAGACCCCAGGCTAGAGAATACGGAGGGCTTCTTCCTCTTCTGTGACTTTTAATGGCTTCATTATTATCTGACAGAATAAAGGCCTTGTGCCACCCCCCCGTAGTGCTCACAGTGGCACAGAGGGTGAAGCTAGATGCTCTGGTCCAGCTCCACTTCTACTCTGTGGTAGGGAAACTCCAGCTTCCTTACGTGGAAAATCGTGATACACTCGCCTTCCTCACAGACAGGCGATCATCAGGACTGTTGCTTGGAGAGGGGGGCTGGGAATGACAAAGCGCGCAGAAATGGCTGACGTCTGTGACTGCAGGAATCCGGGCTGTGATTTCTTCAGCTAAATCTGGAGACAGAGCCTGAGGTCAGGAGCACGGACAGAGGGGCCAGAACTCCCGAACCTGACAGCAGGCTGGCCTGCTTACATACGAGCCTGGCAACCTTGACCAAGGCCTCTGTTGGCTCATTTGTAAAACAGAGGGTAATAGCGCTTCTGTCAGAGTATTGCATGCATATCCCTAAAGCGGTGCCCGATCATTCCCAGCCCCCAGTGTGCATTTGTGTAGAATACCCCCTTGGGGCAAGAAAGGGGGCTGTGATTTATTTCTAACCAACCGAATAGTACAAAGGTAATTTGATGGCTTGCTTGTGATTATGTCATATTATATACAACTCTTTCTTGACAAATGGGTAGAGACTCTCCTGGTGAACTTGATGAAATAGGCAGCCAGGCTGGAGATACCTAGATGACAAAGAACTGGGGGTGGCCTCTAGGACCTAAGGGTGGCCTCTAGGACCTGGGGTAGCCTTTAGGAACTGTCATGGTCTGTAGGACCTGGCTGGTTTCTAGAACCTAGGGTGGCCTTTAGGATATAAGGGTGGCCTCTGGGATCTAAGGGTGGTCTTTAAGACCTGGGAGCAGCCTCTAGAACCTAGGGTGGACTCTAGGATCTGGGGTGGTCCCTAGGACCTGGGGTGGACACTAGGACCTGGGTGACCCCTAGGACCTGAGATGGTCTCTAGGACCTAGGATGGCCCCTAGAACCTGGGTGGCCTCTAGGAAGTGAGGTAGCCTCTAAGACCTGGGGTGGTCTCTAGGCCCTGGAAGGCCTCTAGGACCTGGGTGGCCTCTAGGACCTAGGTGTGGTCTCTAGGACCAAAGGTGGCTTCTAGGACCTGAGATGGTCTCTAAGATCTGCAGGTGACCTCTAGGATCTGGTGGCGGTCTCTAGGATCTGAAGGTGGCCTCTAAAACCTGGGGTGCACTCTAGGATCCGGGGATAGCCTCTAGGACCTGAATGGCCTCTAGGATCTGGGGGTAGCCTCTAGAACCTGGGGTTGCCTCTAGAATCTGGGCATGTTCTCTAGGATCTGGGGTAGTGTCTAACACCTGGAGGTGGTTTCTAGGACCTGGAATGGCCACTAGGATCTGGGGGCGGCCTCTGGGACCTAGGGTTGGGTTCTAGGACCTGTGGTGGCAGCTAGGATCTGGGTGGCCTCTAGGGCCTGGGAATGGCATCAAGGACCTGGAAGTGGCCTAGAGGATCTTGGGGTGGCCTCTAGGATCTGAGGGTGGTCTCTAGGACCTGGTTGTGACCTCTAGGACCTGTGGTGTCCTCTAGGACCTGGGGGTAGCCACTAGGACCTGGGTGGCCTCTAAGACCTGGGTGGCCTCTAGGACCTGGGGGTGGCCTCTAGGATCTGGGATAGCCTCTAGGACCTGTGTGACCTCTAATACCTAGGATGGCCTCTAGGACCTGAGGTTGTCTCTAGGATATGTGGTGACCTCTAGGACCTGGGGGTGGCCTCTAGGACTTGGGTGGTATCTAGGACCTAGGGTGGCTTCTAGGATCTTGGAGTGGCCTCTAGGACCTGGGTGTGGCCTGTAGGTCCTGGGGTGACCTCTAAGACCTGGGGGTGGTCCCTAGGACCTGGGGTTGCCTCTAGGACCTGGGGATGATAGCTAGAATCTAGGAGTATCTGGAAGGACCTTGGGTGGCCTCTAGGATCTGGTGGTGGCCTTTAGGACTAGGGGTGACCTCTAGGACCTTGGGTGGCCTCTAGGATCTGGAGTGGCCTGTAGAATCTGGAAGTGGCCTGTATGATCTGGGGGTGGCTTTTAAGACTGGGGGTGTCTAGGACTTTGGGTGGCCTCTAGGATCTGTGGGTGGACTCTAGGATCTGGGGGTGACCTCTAAAACCTGGGGTGGTCTCTAGGATTTGGTGATGGCCTCTAGGATATGTGATGATCTGGGTGACCTCTAGGACCTGGAGTAGCCTATAGGATCTGGGTGTGGCCTCTAGGATCTGGGGATGGCCTCTGGGACCTAGAGTGTCCTCTGAGACCTGGGTTGGCCTCTAGGACCTTGGGTGGCCTCTAGGACATAAGGTGGCCTCCAGAATTTTGGTGCTTTCTAGGACCTGTGATGGCCTATAGTACCTGGGGTGGCCTCTATTATCTGGGGGTGGCCTCTAGGACCTGGGTGTGGCCTCTAGGACCTAGGGTGCCCTCTAGGACCTGTGGGTAGCCACTAAGACCTGGGATTGCCTCTAGGACCTGAGGATGACCACTGGGATCTGGGGGTGGGCTCTAAGACCTGGGGGTGGCCTCTAGGATCTGGGGTGGTCTCTAGGATGTTGGGGTGGCCTCTAGGACCTGGATGTAGCCTCTAGGATCTGAAGTTGGCCTCTAGGATCTGGGGGTGGCCTCTAGTACCTGGGTGACCTCTTGGACCTGGGTGGCCTGTAGGACCTGGGCTGGTCCCTAGATCTGGGAGTGGCCTCTAGAACCTAGTGTGTCCTCTGGGTCTGGTATAGCCTCTAGATTCTAGGGTGACCTCTAGAACCTGGGGATGACCTCTAAGACCTTGGCTGGCTGCTAGGATGTAGGGGTGGCCTCTAGGACCTGGGGCAGCCTCTAGAACTGAGGGTGGCCTCTAGTACCTGAAGGTGGCTGCTAGGACCTGTGCTGGCCTCCAGGATCTAAGGGTGGCCTCTAGAACCTGGTGGTGGACTCTAGAACCTGGGGTAGCCTCTAGGATCTGGCATGACCTCTAGGACCTTGGTGACCTCTAGGATCTGTGGTGGCCTCTATTATTTGTGGGTGGCCTCTTGGATCTAAGAGCAGCCTTTAGGACTTGTGGTGGCCTCTATTACTTGTGGGTGGCTTCTAGGAGCTAAGGGTGGCCTTTGGGATTTATAGTGGCCTCTAGGACCTGGGTGGTCTCTAGGATCTGGTGTAGCCTCTATTATTTGGGAGTGGCCTCTAGGATCTAAGCGTGGTCTTTACGACCTGGGTCAGCCTCTAGGACCTGGGGTGGCCTCCAGCCAACAGCCAGCAAAAAGCCCTGGCCCACAGTGATACAGTTGCCAGGAAGTAAATCCGGCTATCAACCTGATTGACCTTAGACGAAGATTGTTCCCAAGACCAGTCTCCAAATGAGAGAGCAGCGGGGCTGACACCTTGATTGCAGCCTGGTGAGACTCTGAGCAGAAGACCTTTAGGTTGTGCCCATACTCCTGACTCACAGAAACTGCAAAGTAATAAATGTATGTTATTTAAGTTGTTATGTTGGTGATAATTTCTTACTCAGCTTTAGAGAATGAACACATTCTGTTACAGTGCAAAGTATATGAGTTAATGTTTGTAAAATGTTTTGATTTCAATGATATAAAAATGTTAACATTATATTCTAGATGATCAGATTTTATCAAATACTATCAAACAGGGCCCCTCACTGGGGTCCCCTCCCACTGTGAGAGCTTTTCTCTCCTTTCAATAAATCCTGCTTTCAAAAAAAAAACAACTATCAAACATTATCAAATACCAGCTGAGCTAGAGTTTTTCTTCTATTTATGACTGTACTAGAGACATGGGTGGCCCTTTTCTTTGTCCCAAGCTCAGGAGATAACACATTATATAAAATGTCCCATTTTTGCCTTCATCTGGTGATACAGCACTCCCCTTCCCACCAAGAATTTCCGAGAGCCTCTTGCATTACAACTATGCACAAACTGGTCAAATACCTGTAGCTTCACCTGGCTTCTGTCATTTTCTTCCATAATGGCTCAGTCCCCCAATAGTGAGGTGTAAAGCTAAGTCCACGCAAGGCTACTCCCAGTGCTGGCGAATGTTGGGGCCTTCAGAGAGACCATGGCCTTCGTGCAAAAGCAGAGAGAACTGCCTGATCTCAACTCCATGCATTTTTCGTCTGGTCCTCACATTGGCATCGCTAATTCCAAGTGTCTGGCCAAAACTTTTTTGAAAACAGAGCCTTCACCTCTAGCTCTAAACCACAGCTCAGTGAAGACCCAAGATCTTTTCTCTTTTCTTACAGTCCATGCACCCACAGCTCCCTTTTGCCTACCTCAGTTTAACCCTTATAGCCTCAGTTAGACCATCTCTGATTGCCCAGACTGGGTTATTTTTCTGATGCGAGTTCATCACACCCTGTCCTTTCCCTGTGCAGCATTACTTGTTTAATGGTTTACCAACCAGATAGTGAATAAGATTCAAGGCTATGAGGTCATGTGTGACATTCGCTCACTAGTGTATCCCTGATGTCTAGCACATTGCCTGGAACTTAGTAAGGCTGAATAATCCATGTTAATGAGGGATGTCACATTTTATACTGGAAATTGAGACTCCGAGGGGTTAAATATCTTCCCAGGACACACAACTCAGAAGGAATTGGAATTCAAGCCTTGATTTGCCCAATTTCAAAAGCCCTGGTCTCTTAACCACTATAAACCAAAAGTTCAGCCCATGTTCTGCTTCCCAGTGTTGTTCTTTAGTGAGAATAATCAACTAACTTTTCTTGCAGATCAAGGAACTAAATATGCTTAGAAATGCAATGTCTCCAGTGTTGCAGGGAAACTTGTCACTTAGTGGTTGCCTTTGTCAGGTCTACAGCAGAAAAGCTTTCTGGGGCATCAGATCCCAGTAAGAGACCAAATAATTTTCTGGCAGAATTGGAAAGAAAAGTTCCCGGGTAGCCTTCTTATGGCCCCAGAATGCAGCAGATGGAAGGATAATGTCATGACAGGGTCTTAGAACTACCACACGAGGACAGGCCAGGGCTTGAACAGGCCATGGCACGAGCCACATGTAGAGGAAAAAGGAAAATTCTATATCCTGGCGTATAAGTGAGAAACGCAGAGGAGTTTCTAAACTAGAGGGAGATATTTTTTAAAAAGTGAAGTTATTAATAATAACCAACATAGGCTGGGCTACCCATCCATCCATCTACCATCCATCCATCCATCCATCCATCCACTGTCAAATATTTGCTAGGGGCCTACTAGGCACCGGGAACTTTTCTAGGTGCTGAGGATACAGAGGTGAATGCAGGACCAAATCCGCGCTTTCACTGAACACACATTCCAGTTGGGTGGGGCATACTGGAAAGTGACATAACAAACAAATAACATCAAGCAAGGAAAAGTTTTATGAAGAAGCTTGGCACAAGATGAAGGAGCCAAGAAGGGCTGAGCATGCTTTTCATGACAGTCTGACCAGGAAGGACACTTTGCTAAGCATGAGACAAAAACATGATTGCACATGACCTAAACCACCCCCTATAGTGGGTTTAGTACTTCCACAGATGAGGAAACTGAAAAGTAGTCAATTAACTCACTTGTCCGAGAGTCAGACTTGAACCCAAGACTAGCCGATGCCAAAGCCCACATTCTTGGTGTGTATGCTCTTCAGCTGCGGAGATTTAGGTGCATCAGAGCTGAGCCAGGAGGCCCTGGCTGGTGACTGTTGTTTTGCTCCACAGGAATTTGTTACGTTTGTATGATGCATGAGACTCCACTCCAAGCTCTGGAAGACAGACTCTGTCACTGCTCTCAAGGAGTGTGCAGTCTGGTGGAAGTGTGGGCCATATGAACTTACTGTGAAACGGAAGCAACCCCGGACATGGAGAGATGGCGAGGGCAGGTATTGGGACAGAAGTCTGGTGAAGCCTCACAGCTACGCCCACAACTCTGGGCTCCCCCTGCTCAGCTCTGTCTTCTGCAGGATCTGTCAGCCTCTCGCTCACCCTCCCTGGGTGCCCACCCTCCCTACCTTCCTGCAATTCTTCATGCCCAGCAAACTTGCTCTGCCCTCAGACATTTCGCCACCCATCACGCCACGTCACCCTCTGCCCCCTTGCCCTATCCTACTTTCTTCAAAATCATTGCTAGCTACAAGCATATTGCATATGTTCTGCTTCTTCGTTTGTGAAATATTTTCTCCACTTAGGCATCAACTCCTTGAGAGTAGAGATTTTTTTAAACTCGATATTCTCTTCCCAGCACCATGAAACATTGTTGGACATAATGTAGACCCTTAGTCAACACGTGTTGAGTAAAGTGAATGAGGAAAAGAGTGAACAAATTGCTCTTTCTGTGCGTGATGATATCAGAGGGCTTGCCTGGACTCCACCCTGGAGGGTAGAGTCAACACATTTGGAGTAGGAACAGGACATCTGTGATGTTCAAAGGCCGAACAGTTCATTCTGAGATCCAAGAGTCAATTGTCAAATAGGTGAGAATTTTGCGAGCTGGTTGCTAAACACAGTCATTAGTAATAATTAGATTAGATGAACTTACAATTGCAGAAATTATACTTAAAACAAAATTCTGAAAGCCAAAATACTTCCTAATTATTTTACTACATTTGACAGCTGCCTGTGCTCTTGTTTTTCATGTCACTTGTGTATATCCAGTGGAAATGCTGCATGACGTGGCCACGGCTCCCCTTCCCAACTGTGTTCAGGGATGTCATGTTGGTCGCTTGACACTAGTCACCAAAGAAAGATTTGCACCATGGAAATTGCCAAGCACTGCACATTGAGGGGTGGTCCCCCCGGGGAGCCAGTGGTGATCACTTACCAGCACACCCCTGGACACACTGAAGGACGAGGAGCCCCCACAGAGTGGGAGGAGGATGGAGTCCAATCAACTGTGCCCCTCACTAGCTGTGTGACTTGGGCAGTGTCCAAACCTCTCTGAACCTAACTTTCCTTAGCTCTAGACTGGAACTGACTTTCTCTTTTTTCCTCTCAGGCCCTTCCTGCCCCTGCACTGGCCTACATTAGAGGGGGAGAAGACACAGGTAAAGAAGATACGGCTGTGCTTAGCATGCAAGAGGCCTTTAGTAAAGCGAGCCTTGCAGCTGCTCTGCAGAGCTCAAAGGCAGGCTTTCCCTGGGGAGTGACTCCGTCGCTAAAGACTGAGACAGCAGGAGAATGGAGCAGACACAGGGGCGGCAGGGAAAAGGTCATGGGGACTGGGGAAGCCCACAGGGGCACACTTTGGGGTTCTCTGAACAGTTCCATTTGGTGAGAGCAGTGGTTCTGAGACGTTTTGGTCTTGGGACCCCTTTGTAGTATTAAAAATTGTTAAGAACTCCAAAAAAATTTTGTTTATGTGGGATATATTTATTGACATTCACCAAGTTAAAAGTTAAAACTGTAAAACTCTTAAGTATGCATGTATTTATTTATTTAAAATAATAATCATAAACCCATCATATGCTAACATGAATACCTTTAATGAAAATAAACATTTTTAAAACAAAAAAATTAGTGAGAAGCTGGCAGAAATTTACATTTTCACAAATCTCTTTAATGTCTGGCCTCATCAAAGACAGCTGGCTGGATTCTCATAACTGTTTTGCATTCAATCTGCTGTATTAACCCATGTCATGTAGCTTCAGGAAAATGCCACTGCATACCCATGAGAGAAGGAAAGTGAAGAAAACAAATAGTGTGTTAGTATTATCGTGAAAATAGTTTTAATTTGAGTGCTTATCTAATGAACCATAAGTGGTTCTCTAATAAGTCACTAGACAAGAGATGTATCTCATTTATAAGTGTGTTGATATTTTTTCAAGGATTTCCAGTTACCAAATAGTTAATACTCTAAAAAAAAATGTAGTTATAAGTTGAGCATGGGTGCCTGTAATCTCAGCACTTTGGAAGACTGAGGCAGGAGGATTGGTTGAGCCAGGGAGTTTGAGACCCGCTTAGGCAACATAGCGAGACCTCATTTCTCAAAACAAAAACAAAAACATCAAAAAAATTTTCCGGGTATGGTGGCACTTGCTTGTAGTCCCAGCTATGTGGGAGGCTGAGGCAGAAGGATTGCCTGAGCCCAGGACATAGAAACTGTGGTGAGCCATGACCATGTCACTGCACTCCAGCAACAAAGGAAGGCCCTGACTGAAAAAAAAGTTTTGGCCGGGCTCAGTGGCTCAGCCTGTAATCCCGTGATTTGGGAGGCCGAGATGAGTGGGTTGCCTGAGCCTGCGGGTTCGAGACCCGCCTGGGCAACTTGGCGAGACCTCATCTCTACAATAAAAATCAAAAAATTAGCCGGGCGTGGTAGCCCATGCCTGTAGTTCCAGCTACGTGGAAGACTGAGGCGGAAGGATCGCCAGAGCCCAGCAGGTTGAGGCTGCAGTGGCCGGGAGCGGCCACTGCACTCCAGTCTGGGCAACAGAGTGAGACTCCAACTCAAAAAAAAAAGAAAATAAAAGTTTTGATCTCAGACCCCTTGACGGACTGGGGACCCCATAGGTCCTTAGACCACACTTTTTGACCCTCTGATGGAGCACATGAAGTTCAAAGTACTCAAATAGCAAAACTGATGGGTTGAAGAGATGAAGCTTCAGAGAGAGGCAAGGGCTAGATGGTGTCTCAAGGAGTTCGTGGAGAGCCATTGAGGGCTTAAAGGCCAAAGAGTAACAAGGCCGCATTTTCAATTTGCCAAGATCATGGACCGTGATGAGAAAAATAGACACGATGGGCCGAGAAGGGTTGAGACGGGGGACCACTTTGGAGGTTGTTGCCACAAGGGAGATGAAACATAGAAGTGGCCTGAACTGAAGTTCTGTCGGGGAATCTGAAAAGCAAAGGAAGCTCAAGGGATGCCGAGAGGGTTTTGTGACAAGTTGCCTGTGAGGGGTCATGAAGGTGTCTGGGTGACTCCCGGGTTTCTGACGCAGGCAGCTGAGTAGATGAGGGGACCCATGAGGAGGAATGGGTCTGGGGTAGGAAACAATATTGCCACTTCATCCATGCAAGTAGAGTTTCCCAGTCAGCAGTGAGACTGATATGGCAGAAAGCAGGGGCGGTGTCTGGGCAGGGAATGACACGCCCTGTGGGAACTCAGGTCGAGGCTCAGAGGAAAATCAGTTTGCCTGTGGTCACACAGGTCCCACACTTGGCTCACATTTCTAACAGGATAAATGCATGGAAAGGGTTATTGCAGCACCTTGCACAGTGGTCCCTCAAATAAATTGGGGATTTTCTGGCAATTCTTTTGTTTGCTTTTCTCTAATTTCAGGTGAGTTACAAAGGCGATCTCCCCACCATCCCCACATTTAGTGGCATTTCTGGGGGACAGTACAGTGCATGGCTCACGGTGAGAGGCTTAATGCGATTTTTCTCAGGCTTTTCTTGTGGCTAAGAAAATTAATAAGATTGGAAGACACAAGGTAGCCATTCTGCAACCTACCATGAGAAACAGGAACAGCAGAGAAACCTGTGAGGAAGATGATGACACATCCACGCCACAGTGCTTCGTAAGCAGAAGAAATCTGGTGCCAGGTTGTACAGTGACAAGCACAGGGTGATCTGCCTGTAACCACAGTGATCAGCCTTGATGTCGACCATGTAAGTGATGTGGTCCGGATTACAGTCAATTGCAGGGTGCCCAGAAGGAGAAGGGATACAGGGGGTCAGTCAAGGGCCACACGACTGTTGTCTTAGGCTATTCGGGCTATTGTGACAGACAACACAGACGGAGTGGCTTGTGAACAACAGAGATCCATCTCTCACAGCTCTGGAGGCTGGGAACTCCAAGATCAGTCTCTGACCGATTCCGTCTAGTGAGGGCCTGCTTCCGGTTCACAGATGGCCATCTTCTCATTGTGTCCTCCATAGTGGAAGTGGTTAGAGAGATCTCTGGGGTGTCTCTGGTTGGGCACAAATCCCACTCATGAGGGCTCCACACACAGTCATTCAGTCTACTGCACCTGCCACTTATTCAAACACTTGCTCAGTAAACCTCGGTAAACATTTGAGTACCCAGCTAGAGACAGAGCAAGGTGTTTGGGTCCCATGGGAGTTGAAAAGTGAGTCGTGAATGACCCTAGGCTCCTACCTTGAAGGAACTGACAACCTAACACGAACCGGGCACATCTCTCATGCATTTACGTTGCGCCAGACACCATTCTAAGCCTTTTTCAGGTATACGCTGTCTGCGTTTCCACAGCGAATGTAGACAGGACATAGTATGACACAATTCCCAGGATGCAGATGTGAAAGCGGAAGCAAAGAGGGACAAAGACCCTGACCCCAGCACCTAGAACAGGTGCTCCAGCCAGGGAGCAGAGTGACGGTCTCCGGGGGGACACAGCGCATGCACTGTCTCACTGCAGTGGGTCCCGGAAGAGCAACTAGGGAGCCGGGACTCAGGAGGGGAGCGCATGAGCCCAGGCCAGGGCAGAGGCCACATGTGGGGAGCATTGGGAGGCGAGGGCTAAGCCAGCCTGGCACAGAGCCGGTGCTTCATAAACATCCATTGGTTTGAGGAGAAAAAATACTAATCAAAACACACAGATGGTGGTACACCAGGGCCAGATTTCCCAAGGCGTGGAAGATGAGGTGAAGGAGTGTAACCATTATTTGTATAAGCGACGAGGAGCCAGAGAATCTGCTAAGGGGATCTCAAGTTCCTGTAATTTAAAAAAAATGGTTCAGAAAAGTTGATATGGCAGACAGCATAGCCAAATAATTGAAGGAGAGGGAGAATATGTGCTTTGAGGTTTTTGCAGATGAAAGACCTTGAAACTGTTTCCCTCATTACAAAGGAGCACATGGTCACTACAGGAAATTTAGAAAATGCAGAATAAATGCACAGATGATGAAACACATAGTTTTTCATGAGACCAATACACTAGGATAACTAATGTTGACACATTTATTTATTTTCAGTTATTTTTCCAGGCCTTTATTCCCTAGATTGGTCAAGAGATAAAGAATGGATGCATAGATGGATGGATAGATGGGGCTAGGTAGGTACGTAGGTAGGTAGATGGGCAGATAGGGGTAGATAGACAGACAGATGGATATAAAGATATATAGATAAATAGACAGACAAACAGACATGGATGGATAGATATCGATGGAGAGAGAGATAGATGATAGATATAGATAGATAGAGATAAGATAGATAAAAATAAATAAGACAGATGATAGGTAGACAAAAATGATGGATCAATAGATTATAAGATAAATGGATAAAATAGAATTGATTTTAAAAGCTAAAATCATATTGCTTGTAGTTTGGGATCCTGAGTTTTTCCTCTCTTTGTTCATGTTGGGAGTGTTTTTCCCATGCCAGCAAACATGTCTCTATAAACCACATACTGGCATGACTGAAATATGATGTCAATATAATCAATCACAGGGTGCCCAGAAGGGGAACAGACATATGTGGCCAGTCAAGGCTCATATGACTGTTGTTTTAGTCCATTTGGGCTATAACAGATAACATAGACAGGATGGTTTGTAAACAACAGAGATTTGTCTCTCACAGAGAGAGTAATCTGTGAATTGTCCTATTTTTTTTTTTGTATTTTGGTTTTTGTTTGTTTGTTTGTTGTTGTTGTTTTTGCAAATAGTGCTTCAGTGAACAACCTGTATATCAACTCTGTCTCTGAATAGATTCTCAGTTCCAATATTGGCTAAGAGTCAAATTACTGGGTTAAAGGGTACGAGTTTTTTAAGGTTTTTGATCAGCATTTCCTATTGCTTTCTGGAAAGCCTACAATAATTTGCATATCCAACAGTCCTAGGAAAAATTCTGCCAGTGGATGGGACATTTTGTGTCACTTTATGAGTACCTAGCCCTGAATCGTGTAGATTTTGCCAGACCACAGTTTCACATTGGACTTCAAATATTTTGACTTGGATTATGTGTCAGACCAGGACAGTTTCTTCTTGAAGCCAGATTTGCTCAGTGGGCCAGGGACCGGCTAAGGAATCACTTCTGTCGTGGGAGCAGAAATGAAGGCTGCCATGGAGTTCATTGCCCGGCAGAAAGGAAGGCAACCCGAGGACGGCTCTTTAAAGAATAGGAGGACTGACTTTTCAGATGCTTTATTGGGAAGTCAGCTTCAAAACAGGCAATCCTGATTATCTGGGGCCTGATTACCCCAGATTTACATCCCGTTTCTGTCCCCTCTTAATAAGCTGGGATTTGACCAATTTGCTTTTCACTGGCACCTCCACCAGCGGTCTGGAAGAAAGAAGGAAATCAAAGTTGCCTAGACTTCCTTTCTGATTGGTGGGAGGATAAAAGCAGAACATCAGTGAACAGCCTAAAATTTCCTGTTCTCTCTGATCTCCAAACCACAGAAAATTGAGAGGTTGCCTTAGAAATGAGTAAGAAGGCTTTTCTTTCAGTCACAAAAGGTGCCTAGTTTTCCAGCTCTGAATACTGTGTCTCATCTTTATAAGCCTCTGACAAACAGAAGGTCTCACATTTCTCCAAGAGTCTCCCAGGAGCTTGTCCTAGCTCATCCACGTGTCCTCAGAGCACACCCCGCTTTGCTTACCTGGATGATGAGTAAGAGGTAGTGAATTTGATTGTTGGTGACTCCAAGCCCTGTGACTCCTTAAGGCTAACATCCTAGCCCAGGGTGAATGGCCTTTGGGTGGGTCAGGGGGAGGTTGGGAAGCAGAGAAGCTTCCCTCCTTGCCTTTTCTGCAGGTCAACGACATCTGCATCTATTCTAAGTGCTCCACAACTATGGTCACATCCAGGCCTCATGAAGACAAGCACTACCAATAGTGTTAATTTACAGAGGAGGAAACTGAGACACAAAGGGTTTAAGTAGTTTGGGCAAGGGCTCACATGCGCAGCTAGTAATTGGCAGAGACAGATTTCAAGCCGAGCCAGCACGGCCCCATGGTGAGAGCTCTGGGTCACCATGCTGTGCTTCTCCATAACAGATCCTTCTCCCTGGGCTTCCAGATGGTGCAGACCTTTCCCACCCTACTTCTAGTCTTGACGCCTCAAACAGACCTGTGCTTCAATTTCTTCAAACCTGCAATGAGAACGCAAAAACACACCTCCCAGTGGTCATGTGAACATCCTCAAAACATTGTTTGTGAAAATCACTTTATCCGTCTATTGGCAATGGCTAGCTGTGTGGACGTGGGCATGTTCTCCCTGTGCCTCGGTTTGCCTCTCTGTCAAACACGGTAACAGTCTCCATTTCAGGGGATGGCTGTGAAAACCAAATAAGTTAATACATATAAAGTACTTACAGTAGTATCTGGCACAGAGACACTGCTCTTGAAGCGTTGTTCATTTTTAGTATTATTCTATTATAGGTCAGATTATGATAACATTATACTGTGATGTTCTCATTGTGCGCCAGGCATTGTGTCAAGCACTGCAGAAATAGGGTCCCACAAGAAAGGTGGGTTCCTCTCCTCAGGTCTAGTGAGGGAAGTTTCGAATAAATAGCGACGAATGACAGACGTCTGCAGCGTTCCCGAGGAGGCTGACGGTGCTCCAGGAGCGACCAGGAGTGCGCTCTGACGAGGACTGGGATCTTGGCCAGGCCTGGGATCAGAAAACAGGCTACCATAGCAGACACCGAAGTCCTCTCCTCCCCAGAGCTCCTCCTCCCTCGCTTTCCCTGTTGTCTCTTGCTTTTCTTCACTTCCCCCGACAATCCGTGAAAAGACCCACAGGATGGAATTCCCAAAGGCACCCACTTCTCTTCAGCTCCACTGACACCACCCCATTGGGCTACCAGATCTCCACTTGGCCTCCTGTCGGGGTGGTCCCACGGTTGCCCACCACCGCCCCTTCCCTCTGTCATCACTACCAGCCACTCTACACAGAGCGTCCAGTGTTACATATTTTAAATGCAAGTGTAACTCAAAATGCCCCAGCAGCTTCCATTTATGCTTAAAATAAGATGTGAGCCCCTTGCCCGTGGCTTAGAAGGTCCTTGGTCGCCTGCCCACCCGTCTCTATGACCTTCTACTTCTCTGTCTCCAACACTGCGCCCTAGGAGCCCTGGTCTTCTTGTTTTCCTTGACTTTGCAAAGCTCATCCCTGCCTCAGGGCCTTTGCGCATGCTGCTGCTTCCCCCTGGAGTATCCTTTTCATCATTCAGGTCACAGCTCATGACTAAGAGGTGATCTCATGTAATGCACTCTCCTACCAAACTACCACCCCCCAGAGAGCCCAACATGGACTAGCCTGTTACTCTTTCATTACCTCTCAATACTTAACATCATAAAAAAAATCTTGTTCATTCCTTGCTTGCGTGTTCACACTCTGTCTCCTGGGTATAGAATATGAGATTCATGGGGCCAGGGCCTTTACCTCCCTGTTCACTGTTCTCCCTCATATCTGGAACAGAGCCTGGCAAATAGTAGGCCCTCAATAAATATTTGAGATTTGAGAGACTACAGTTAATTTAAGCCAAATCCTACACAAGGGTTGAGACCTAGTCAAGGAAAGAGGAGAGGCAAAAATGTGCCAGGGTGGGGCACGGCATGAGCAAAGGCCTACACTGGCAAGAGCATGGCATCACACATGCAGTTCAAAGGTCAAGGCAGCCGGGTGCAGAGAGCAAGGGAGGGTGTGGTAATGAGGAGGCTGGCAGATAAGGAACCCAGACCTGTTTATCACGCTGTAGAGTCTGGACTTTTTCAAGCGCCGTGAGCAGCTCCTTGAAGGCTGAAGCAACCGTTGAGTGTTTCAGGAAAGCCCTCTGGAGCCAGTGCATGGGTTTAGGGTGAAGAAAGAACAGTGACAGAGCTCCTGATGGTCAGCCTCAATCCTAGCAACAACTTTGTGGGGGAAGTACGATTATTTGCAAACTACAGATTGAAAAAGCAAAGATTCTGAAAGCATCAACAAGCAGTGGAAGGTCAGAGTGACTTTGTCCTGGCCTATCCTGGCCTGAAGCTGGACAAAGAAAACAAAGGGACTTAAAGACACCACCAAACCTAATCAGTGCTCTCAGGGCGTCTCCTCCTCCCCTCTCAAGGAGGGAGGGCATCAGGCCTGACGTACATCGGAATCTGTCCTTGTCATCCGTCTTCTTCCTTGTGAAAAGATCATCATGAATCTCATCTCTTAAAGGGCTTCTCCGCTCCGTGAATTTTAACAACTTTCTTGCACGGGATGGGGGCAGTGCTTCTGGTGTGATGGGAAAAAAAATTTTTTTAAAGCCCTGAAATTTAAATGTTGTGCCTTTTTCAAAATTTTTATTAAATTTTATTTTCATTATAGAGATGTGGGGTACAAGTAAGAATTAACACCATGAGGAGGCGGCACGCAGGTGACGTCTGGGCTTCCAACTGACCCTCACTTCCCCGGTAGAGGACCAGGTACACTTTGTGTTGTGACGTGCCCCCGCCCCCCCCCACTTCCTCCCCTGCCATTGCCCAGGGACTGCCGCTCCCTCCCTTCTGTTCCTGTGACTAGTGTTCAGGGTCTGCTTATGAGTGCAAACATGCGTGTTCAGTTCTTTGTTTCTGTGACAATTCACTCAGTATGGTGGCTTCCAACTCCGTCCAACTTCCTGTGAAGTCCACAATTTTGTTCTTCTTTATGCCTTTGTAATACCCCACTGTGACACGCACTACATTTTCATTATCCAGTCCACTTTTGATGGGCAGTAGGAGTGGTTTCATGTTATTGCTTTTGTGAATAGTAAGGCAATAAGCATGCATGTCCAGGTGTCCTTTGTGTAGAACAATTTTTTTCTTAATTTTTATTTAAAAGATGTAGGGTACAATTCAGGGTTAGGTATACAAATGGCCATTGTACAGGTAAAATTTGGTCCTCACTTTGGCCCGCACATCACCTAGTTTGAGATCAGGTGCCCTTATTGATGAAGTGTGCCTCCTCTCCTCCGGCAGTTTCCCACTACTGCCCATCCCTTTCTTGTAGTATTATGATAATTGTTCAGGGTCTGCTTAAGAGTGAGAACATGTGGAACTCACTACTTTGTTTCTGTGATAGATCACTGAGTATTATAGACTCTAAATCCATCCAAGTTGCTGCAAAGTTCATAATTTTGTCCTTCTTTATGGCATCACACGTACACTTCAAAGGTCATAATAGTCCATCATGAATATGTACCATATTTTTAAAATCCAGTCCTCTTTTGATTGGCAACACTATTGGTTCCATGTTTCTGCTATTGTGAATAATGCTGCAATAAGCATGTGTGCACAGTATCTTTTTAATAGAATGATTTGAGTTCCTCCAGGTATATTCCTAGGAGGGGGGTTGCTGGGTTATATGGGAGGTCAATTTTTAGATCTTCTAGGAATCACCACACTGTTTTCCACAGAGGCTGCACTAGTTTACACTCCCACCAGCAGTGTAGAAGTGTTCCCTTTTCCTCACATCCTCTCCAGCATCTGTTGTTTTTTGAGGTATTGATGATGGCCATCCTGACTGGAGTTAGGTGGTATCTCAGTGTAGTTTTAATTTGCATTTCTTTGATGATTAGTGAGGCTGAGCACTTTTTCATGTATCTGTTGGCTGTTTGTATGTTTTCTTTTGAGAGGTATCTATTCATATCTTCTACCCACTTTTTAATAGGGCTGTTTGTTTGTTTTTTCTTTTCGGCATGTTTGAGTTCCTTGTAGATCCTAGATGTCAGGCCTTTGACAGACATACAGTTGGCAAATATTTTTTTCCCATTCTCTACAATAAACAACAACAAAAAAATTTTTTCCCATTCTGTGGGCTGTCTCCCCACTGTCTTGATGGTTTATTTGGCTTTGCAGAGGTTTTTCAGTTTGATGAGGTCCCACTTGTCTATCATATCTCTCATGGCGTGGTCACTTGGGGTTTTGATCAGGAATTGGTTGCCAGTTCCAATTTCCATAAGGGTGGCTCCTGCATTTTCTAAGGTTCTTGTAACCTGAGGTTTTACATTTAGGTCTTTGATCCATTTAGAGTTGATTTTTGTGTATGGGGATAGGTAGGGGTCTTGTTTTAATCTTCTGCATGTGGTCAGTTAGTTTTCCCAGCACCATTTACTGAATAAGTTCTTCTCTCCCCAGAGGTTGTTAGTGGAGGCTTTGTCAAGGATGAGTTGATTGAAAAATAATCTCTATCTTGTTCCACGGGCCTATATGCCTGTTCTTGTACCAATACCAGCCTATTTTAATTCTTGTCGTCTTTTTTTTTTTTTTTTTTTGAGTTGGAGTCTCACTCTGTCGCCCAGACTGGAGTGCAGTGGCCGGGGCCACTGCAGCCTCAAACTGCTGGGCTCCAGGGATCCTTCCGCCTCAGCCTTCCAAGTAGCTGGAACTACAGGCGCGTGCTACCACACCCGGCTAATTTTTTTGTTGTTGTTTATTGTAGAGATGAGGTCTCACCGAGTTGCCCACGCGGGTCACGATCTTGTAGTCTTATAATAAGGTTTAAAGTCTGGAAGTGTGATACCTCCCACTTTGTTTCTTTTGCAAATAATTGTTTTCACTATTCGTGGTGATCTATGATTCCATATTAATTTCTCTATTATTGTTTCCATGTCTGAGAAGAATGATGCTGACAATGTAATGGGTATTGCATTAAATCTGCAGATTTCCTTGGGTAAGACAGCATCTTAACAGTGTTGATTTTTCCAATCCATGAGCATGGAATATTTTTCCATTTGCTTGTGTCATCTTTGATTTCTAGTAGCAATGTTTTGTAGTTTTTGTTGTAAAGGTCTTTCACTTCCTTGGTTAGGAAGATGCCTGGGTATTTCACTTTTTTGTGGCTATTGTGAATGGAATTGTGCTTTTTATTTGGTTCTCTGCTTGTTTGTTGTTGGTATATAAGAATGCGACGGTCTTTTGTACATTGATTCTGTACCGAGACTTTGCTGAAGTCCTTTATCAGTGTAAGAAGGTTTTTGACATTCTCTTGGATTTTCAAGGTATAGAATCATATCATTAGCAAAGAAGAATAACTTGACTTCCTCTTTTCCTATTGGATACCCCTGATTTTCTTCTCTTGTCTGATTGCTCTAGCTAGGACTTCCAACACTATGTTGAACAAGAAGGGTGAAAGTGGGCACCCTTGTCTTGTTCCCATTTTCAGGAGAAATGGTTCCAATTTTTGTCCATTTAGCAATACGTTCACTGTGGGTTTATCATAGATGGTTCCTACTATTTTATGGTATGTTCCTTATATGCCTAGGTGTTCAAGGGTTTTTATCAAGAAGTGATGCTGGATTTTATTGAATGATTTTTCTGTGTCTAATGATATAATCGCATGATTTCTGTTTTTACATCTAATAATGTATTTAATTACATTTATGGTCTTGCAGATGTCATGTCAGCCCTGCATCCCAGAGATGAAGCCTACTTGGTCATGGTGAATGATTTTTGAGATGTGTTGTTGGATCCAATTTGCTAGAATCTTGTTGAGAATTTTTGCATCTGTGTTCAACAGGGATATTGGCCTGTAGCTCTTTCTTTGTTGGATCTTTACCTGGTTTGGGTATCAGTGTGATATTAGCTTCATAAAATGATTTGGGGAGAGTTCTGTCTTTCTAGATTGTTTGGAACACTTTCAATAGCATTGGTGTCAGCTCCTCCTTGCATGTTTTGTAGAACTTTGCTGGAAAGCCATCTGGTTCAGAACTTTTTTTTTTTGTGGGTAGTTTTCTTATCAAGGAGTCAATTTCCTGGGTTGTTATTGGTCTATTTAATATCTCAATTTCTTCTTGTTTCAACCTCAGGAGGTTGTATGATGTCAGAAAGTCCTCCATTTCATTTAGGTTTTCAAGTTTGTTTCTATACAGGTGCGCATAATAATCTGTGATAATTTTTTGTATTTCTTCAGAGTCCTTTGTGATTTGATCTTTTGCATTTCTGATTGTGTTTATTTGGGCTTTTTCTCTCTTTTTCTTGGTCAATTTGGCTAAAGGTCTTTCAATCTTGTTTATGCTTTCAAAGAACCAGCTTTTTATTTCATTCATTTTTTTCTATGATATTTTTGTCTTGTATGACCTGTATTTGGGTTTTTACTTTGATGATCTGGATTCCTGAAGCTAAGGTTTTGGTGGGCTTGCCTTTCCAGCTCCCTTAGGTGATATGTTAGGCTGTTAACTTTTGATCTTTCCATTCTCTTGATGTGTGTTCACAAAGAAATGAATTCCCCTCTCAGTACTGCTGTCTTCATTTTCATTTGTTTCCAGAAATCTTTGAATTTCTGTTTTGATTTCTATGTTGACCCCAGGAGTTGTTCAGCATCATGCTGTTTAGTGTCTCTGTGAGTTTGGGGGTAGTTTTGTTGGTGTTGATGTTTATTTTTATTTCACTGTGGTCTGAGAAGGTATGTGGCAATATTTCAATCTTATGGAATTTGTTTATGCTTGATTTATGCCTGAGGATGTGGTTGATCTTGGAGTATGTTCCATTTGATGATGAGTAGAATGCATATTCCGTGGTTGTTGGGCAGAGTGTTGTGTAGGTACCTATTAAGCCCATTTGATTAAGTATCAAGTTGAAGTTCTAGATCTCCTTATTGATATTTTTTACCTCGATGATCTATCTGGTGTTACTAGTGGGGTATTTATGTCCCCAGCAATGATAGTATTTGAATCAGTTTCTTTTTTTAGTTTCCATAGAAGCTACTTTATCCAGGTTATTGCTCCTATCTTGGGTGCATATATGTTTAGGATGGATATTTCTTGTTGATGGATTGAACATTTTATCATTATGTAGTGACCTTCTGTATCTTTTTCTGTATCTTTTAAGTTTTGATAACTTAAAGAATATTTTGTCTGATATTAAGATCACAATACTTGCTTTCTTTTGTGTTCCATTCATCTGAAAAATTATTTTCCATCCTCTTATTTCATGTCTGAGTGTCCATTCAGGTGAGATGAGTCTCCTGAATACAGCACATTGTTGCATCATTTTAAAAATTCAGTTGGCCATTCTATGTCTTTTTAGGGGTGCATTTAGTTCATTCATGTTCAGGTTAATTATTGAGATGTAAGAGTTTATCCCTCTCATGAGATTCTGATAGGGTTTGTTGTTGTTGTTTGTTTATTGGTTTTCTTTTGATTTTGGGATTGATATATTTGTGTTTTCAATCTTTTCCTGTATTCTTGAGAAGAGTGTGGTCATTCTTTTTTTTTTTCTTTCTTTCTTCTGTGTTTAATACTTTCTTAAGTGTTTCTATGTAAGCTGGTCTGGAGGTGGCGTAGACCCTTAGGGATTGAATGTCTGGGAAAGATTTTAATTCTCCATCATTGATGAAGCTTAGCTTAGCTGGGTAGGAAATTCTTGGTTGGAATTGTTTATCTTTGAAAACTTTGAAGATTGGACTCCAGCTCTTCTAGCCTGTGGTGTTTCTATAGATAATCTGCTGCTATTCTACTTGATCTTCCCTGGTAGGTAGTCTGACTTTTTTCTTTTGCTGCCTTTAGGATTTTTTCTTTTATATCTACTTTGTAGAGGCGAATTACTATATGTCTAGGAGTTGTTCTTCTCATTTGTTGTCTTGCAGGGGTTCTCTGAATCTCTTGTGTTTGAATGGTCATACCACTGTTGAGATGAGGGAAGTTTTCTTGGATAACTTGAATGTTTGTTCCAGGGTGATCTCTGTCTCTCTATCTGCCTCAGGGATTCCAATTAATTTTAGGTTTGTCCTCTTGAGATAGTTGCTCATTTCTTGGAGATCCTGTTCTGTCTTTTAAAGCTTCTTTTCTATGTTTTTAACAATTTGGATTAGCTCTATATTTTGGTCCTCAAGTTCTGAGATTCTTTCTTCTGTTTGGTTAATTCTGCTTTCCATGCTTGTCAGTTTGTTTTTTATTTCATTTACTGTATTCTTTATTGCAATCATCTCAGTGTTCAACTCCTTCATTCTTTCCTTTTGTCTCTCCTCATTTCTTTTTTTTAATTTTAATTTATTTATTTGTCTCTCCTCATTTCTATTCATTATTTTTATTAATATCTTGATCTCTGGGTTTGTGGGTTGGGACCAGTTATTCTGGGGGCTCTTCATTGTTTGAGTTTCAAGGTCTGTTATCTCAGGTGCTGTCTCCCCAGGGGTCTTCTGTATGGGATCTGTGTTTGTCCTTTGAGTCATCTTCATTTGTGATAGTTTTCCTCCCCTTTTCTCCCCTTCCTCTTTAATTCTGTTGCTCTGTGGTGGGAACATGGCTTTCACTTCTGCTTGCTCAATCCTTTATTCTTCCTTATGTAGATCCTCTCTATTTGTTCAATTTGGAAGCCAGACTGGGGGTGGGGGGATTGTGCTTTTTGCAGTTTTGAGACTTGATTAAGGTGTGATGGGAGGAGCTGTAGCTCAGAAGTCATTTACAGATCACTGTATCCACTGACAGGTGTGTGGGCCCCCTGGAATCCCCCTCCCACCTTACAGTCTGTCCATGTGGTGGAGGCATATGTATGCACCTGTGAGCAAAATGAGATGATTTAAAAGGGGAAGAACAGAAAAAGGAAGAAAGTAGACTAAAGGAAAATGAAGATAGAGGAGAAGAAGAAGGAAAACAGACAGGGTGACCATTTTTGTAACTTGAGGTTCCTTTCCCAAGCACTGCTGCTGCTTCTGGCTGCCACTGCAGTAGGGAGCAGGTTCCAGTCTCCATCCCCTTCTGTCCACTCTTGGTGCAGGCTGATTGGGTAGCTCTCAGCCCCAAGGACTGCTGTGGGAGGAGGGTGAATCAAATCTCAACTCACCCAACTCATCCACTGCTGCTGCTGCCACCAAGTCCCTCACTCAGATCTGATGTGTCTGTGCCTGATCCAGCATAGGAGTGGGGTGTCCATCTCTCTGTGTCCACTCCTGAAGTTTCCTCTCTGGATCAGCAATGGTTGATCCCAGAGGGGTGCAGAGATTGCCTCTGGGTCCCAGGTTGGAGGCTGGACAGAGTTGGGGAGACCAATGCAGGTCTCTGGTCCCAGGACAGAGAAAATGGCAGTAGTCAGTGTCTCCTCACTGGCAGTGGGGCTCCAAATTTCCTGGCAGTGCCCTCTCCATGGTTCCCTTTGCCAGTGCTCAGCCCACTGCGAGGGGTGGTGGTATGGGCCAGGTGCCAGGTACTGAAAGCAGCTGACCTCCATGCCTCCTCCTGAGAGATCCCCAAGAATGGCTGACAATCCTGCATGCTAGTAGCTCCAATCTCAGGGCAGCAGTGGGTTGCAGCCACCTCCAGAGGGGAACCCCAGCTGCTTGATTCCAGTCTCCCCTCAGATGGACTTTCACTTACCCAGAAGCACTCACCCACTCACACAGACTGTCTTTCCAGAGATTTTCAGGCTCCCACCAGTTCCATCACCTGGAGAAACAATTTATTTTCCTCTGGATATATTCCCAGGAAAGGGATTGCTGGATTGCATAGAAGGCCAATTTTTAGTTCTTTTAGGAATCATCACACTGCTTCCCATAGAGGTTGAACTAGCTTGCACTCCCATCAACAGTGTAGAAGTGGTCCCTTTTCACCCCACCCATGCCAGCATCTGTTGTTTTTTGATCTATTGGTAAGGGCCAACCTTACCAGAGTCGGGTAGTAGCTTAGAGTTTTCAAGATGTCTAATTATATCATCCACCAAGAGGGATAGCTTAACTTTCTCTTTTCCCATTTGAATAACCCTGATTTTCCTCTCCTGCCTGATTGCTTTGGCTAGGACTTCCAGCACTATGTTGAACAGGAGGGGTGAGAGTGGGCATCCTTGTCTTGTTCCTGTTCTTAGGGGGAATGATTTCAACTTCTTCCCTTTGAGCAAAATGTTGACCGTGTGTTTACCACAGATTATTCTTACTGTTTTGAGGAATGTCCCTTCTACGCCTAGGTGCTCAAGGCTTTTTATTAAGAAGGGGTTCTGGATTTTGTTGAATGCTTTTTCTGCATCTAGTGATAATAATTATGCAGTTCTTGGTTTTACATCTGATGATGTGCTGAATTACATTTACGGTTATGTGAATGTTGAACCAGCCATGCATCCCAGGAATGAAGCCTACCTGGTCATGGTAGATGATATGTTGTTGGATCTGATTTGCTAGAATCTTGCTTATAATTTTTGCATCTATGTTAATCAAGGAGATTGGCCTGTGATTCTCTTGCCTTGTTGGGACTTTGCCAAGCTTGGGTATCAGTATAGTGCTGGCTTCATAAAATGAGATGGGGAACATTCCATCTTTCTCGATTGCCTGGAATGCTTTCAATAAGATTGGTGTCAACTCCTCCTTGTATGTTTTATAGAATTCAGCAGGGAAACCATATGGTCAGGACTTTTTTTAGTGGGGAAATTTTTTATGACTGAGTCAATTTCCTAGATTATTGTTGGTTTCTTTAGAGTTTCAATGTCTTCTCGTTTCAACCTTGAGAGGTTGTGTGATGTCAGAGAATCTTCCACTTCCTTTAGGTTTTCTAGTTTATCTTCATACAGGTTTTTATAGTAATCTCTGATAATCTTTTGAATTTCTTCAGAGTCATTTATGAGTTAGCTTTTTGCATTTTTAATTGTGTTTATTTAAACTTTCTCTCTCTTTTTTAAGTTAGTCTGGCCAGGGGACTGTCAATCTTATTTATCCTTTCAAAAAACAAGCTTTTTGTCTCATTGATCTTTTCTATGGTATTTTTCTTCTATGTCCTGCAATTGTGACTTTATCTTGGTGATCTGGATTCTTGTGCTGAAGTTAAGATTTAGTGATCTTGCTTTTCTAGCTCCTTTAGGTGTGACATTAGGCTGTCTACCTATGCTCTTTCTGTTTTCTTGATGTGTGTAGGTAATGCTATGAATTTTCTGCTTAACACTGCTTTCATGGCATCCCAGAGATTCTGATAAGCTATGTCTTTGTTTTCTTTTGTTTCCAGGAATCTTTTTATTTCTGTCTCAATTTCCATGTTGACCCAAAAGTTGTTCAGCAGCATGTTGTTTAGTGTCCAAGACTCTGTGTGTTTTGGGGGAAATCTTGTTGGTGGCAATATCTATTTTTGTTGTACGCAATCTGAAAAAAAGTATGATATTATTTTGATCTTTTGAAATTTGTTCATGCTTGATTTATGTCCAAGAATGTGATCAGTCTTGGAGTATTTTGTTCCATGTGCTGATGAGTAGAATGTATACTCAGTAGATGTTGGATGAAGTATTCTGTGGGTGTCTATTAAATCCATTGAAGTGAGCATCAAGTTGAAGCTCCAGATCTCCTTATTGATTTTTTTTTTTTTTTTTTTTTTGGCCTCGAGGATCTATCTAAAGTTGTTAGTGGAATATTTAGGTCTCCAACTAGGATTGTGTGAGACTTAATATCCTCTCTTAGTTTTTTTAGTAATTGTTTTTATAAAACATAACAATCCTATGTTGGGTGCCTATATGTTTAGGATGGATACTTCTTGCTGGTGAATGGAGCCTTTACCATTATGTGATGTCCTTTCATGTGCTTTTAAACATTTGATGGTTTGAAACCTGCTTTGTCTGATATTAGAATAGCTATACCTCCCTCTTCTGTTTTCAATTCACCTGAAACATAATTTTCCAGCTTCCAACTTTCAGCCTTTGATGTTCTTTGCAGTGAGATGAGTTTCCTGAAGGCAGCAGACTGTTGGATCATGCTGCTTTATCCAGTTTGACACTCTATGTCTTTTCAGTGATGCACTTAGTCCATTTGTATTCAGATTAATTATTGAAATGTTTTAGTTTATTACTGTCATAGGACTCTTAGTGGATATCTTTGTTTGCTCTTTATTTTTGTACTTTTATGTGTATGTATTTTCATTTTTGTAAAATTCTGTATACTCTATTAGCTCTGTGTTTGCCTGTACTTTTGTGACAGGTATGACTGTTCTTTTTTTTTTTTCTGTGTTCAATACCATCTTAAGTGTTAAGTGTTTCCTGAAGGGCTGGTCTGAAAGTGGCATATTCTCTTAAGGGTTGGATGTCTGAGAATGATTTTAGTCCCATGCCACTAATGAAGCTTAGCTTGGTAGAGTAGGAAGTTCTTGACTGGAATTTCCTATCTTTAAGAACATTAAAAATTGGACTCTAGTCCCTTCTAGCTTGTAGTGTTTCTGCAGATAAGTCTGGAGCGATTCTGTTGAGTTTTCACAGAAGGTAGTCTGACCTTTCTCTCTCACTATCTTTAGAATTTTTTCTTCTGTGCTTATTTTTTGAAGGCAGATTGCTATGTGCCTTGGGGATGGCCTCCTCCCATGATATTTTGCCGGGGTTCTCTGAATATCTTTTGTTTGGATGATCACCTCTCTGACTAGATGTGGAAAGTTTTCTTGAATGATCTTATGGAATGCTTGTTCCATGGTGTTCTCCATTTCTCTTTCTGTTTCAGAGATAACAATCCAGCATAGTTTGGGCTTCTTGACATAGTCCCACATCTCTTGGAGTCTTTGCTCCTTCTCCCTAAGCCTTTGTTTTATGTTTTTGACTGGGTTAATTCCATATTTTGGTCTTCACTCTCTGAGAGTCTTTCCTCTGCCTAATTGACCCTACTACCTATGCTTGTTAGTATGTTCTGGATTTTCAGGATGAAGTTTTTCATTTCCATTCTTTCAGAATGGGCTTTTTGAAATTGGCTACCTCTCCTTTTATTTCCTGGATGACTTCAGTGAGTTTCACTTCTAGTTTCTCTTGGTTCCTGTTCACTTTTGCCACTTATTTTCTGATTTCTGTAGCTGTCATCTGGGGCAGGTCATTCTGAGGGCTTTCCATTATTCGTGCTCTGAGAGCTGCTTCTTCAGGTGCTCTCTCTTTAGAACTCTGAGGACTGCCTGTATTTTTTCATTGATTTTTTTCCTTATTCATGACTCTCTTCACTCTCTGTATTTTTCGTTTTGATTTAAAGCTCTGAAGCTATGAAATCACTCTCTGTTCTAGAGTCCTTTCTGTTGTTCAGCATACATCACACAGTGAGAGAGTCAGGGCATGCACATCTGTTCTTTGCTCCAACTTGTGGCAGGTTTCTGTCATTGCAGACCTTGTTACTCACTGCTGCACTTGTCAGACCCACTTTCAGCCCCTGCTGCTAGTGCTCTGTGGCTAGTAAGTGGGGGAGGGGGATGGGTCTCTCATCTGCTGACTGTGCCCTGCAGCCCAGATGCCTTCCTCCCGAGAGAGTCCTCATGAACATGTTGCCTTGCTGTTCAGGTCTGTACTCTACTCCTGAAATAGAGTGAGTTTTCTGCCACTGAGGATGTGGAGGCACCACCCTGCAGGGACACAGGACTTGAGAGGGTTTTTCCTGGTCTGGCTGGCAGGATGGCCATCAGCTGCTGGTGGTACACGTCGCTGGGTTCACTCTGCAGGAAGGTCCCCCACCCATGAGCCACCAGTCTGGCAGAAAGTCATACTCTCGGCAGTTGCTCCAGTACAGGTCTTTCTCCTGTTCTGCTTGGGCTACAGTTGCTCAAAGTCCTTCGCCATGATCAGGACTCTTCCGGCATGGGACTGATGACCTGTGCCCATCTTGGAGGGGATGCTATGTTTATGATTAAGTGCTGTGTCTTTAGCTTTGCTTTTCTTTACTTTTTTCCCTCTCGTCTATATTTGGCTATGCAAATATCTCTTCTCCCATGAGACTGAGGAAGAAGTATCCATGCCCTGGGAAAGTCAAGCAAGAGTCACTGTCTTATAGGCAGGTTTTTGCCTAGACTTCTAAGGAAATGAGACAAACTCATCTTCCAGAGTATTGCACCACACTTTCTGCGGTCTTTATTTTGTGCAGGAGATACCTGTTATAAAGAAGTGTCAATGGCGGTGGGGGCAAGTCAGATAACCAGAACTTTCAGCATGGGGTTGTTTGTCAGAACTTAGAAAAAAAACCTCCTTTCTTGACGAGAAAAAGGCACAGATAAAAAAATTAAAACTCCGAGAGATTAAAAAGTTGATGACAGACAGGATATAATATAAAATTTAAGACCATGTATTAATCTTACTAGATATACCAATACTATATTGTCTTTGTAATTGAGACTAAACATAAATATAAATACAATTGTAAGTCTCTACTTTCACAATGTCTGTGATAATTCGCCCCCTCCTCTTCAAATCCAAATGCTATGGTGCTTATTTAGGCATTTAGCATCTCTTCACTTTTGCTACTGCAAGAGGCAGTTCTTTCTCCCTCCACACAGCTGCCAGAGAGCATATTTACCCAAGACAAGACTGAAGATGTCTCTACCTTGCTCAGACCATTCAGTGGCTTGGTATAAAAACATTTTGTCAACTTAGCTAGGCTACACTCTACGCCTATTTGATCAAGCATGAACCTAGGTATTGCTGCGAAGGTATTTTGTAGGTATGATTAAAGTATATAATCAGTTGACTTTAAATCAAGGAGATTACCCTCAATGCTCTGGGCAAGTCTGATCCAATCAGTTGAAAGGCTGTAAGACAGAACTGAGGCCTCCTGATGAAAAACTCTTTCTGTGAACAGCAACTTCAGCCCATGCCTGAGATTTCCAGCCTACCTTTTGGTGGACTGTCCTTCAGATTTTAGTTTGTCTAGCCAGCCCCCACAATTGCTTAAGCCAATTCCTTGCAGAAAGTCTCTTAATACATATCTTACTGGTTCTGTTTCTCTAGTCAATCACTGATTTCCACACTCCTCATCATTTGTGAGATTCAAAGGGTAGAAGCTTTGCTGGCTCAAGGTGTTTTAGCAAAACTTCTGATGAGTTATTGGTAGTCCACAAAGCTATGCTGACCCAGGGGCAAACCCATGAAAGTCAGGCTTACCGTTTTTTAAATAACTTTTAAAAAGCAACTGAGAATTTTTTGCATCTATGTCCATCAGAGATGGTGGCGTAGCAAATCACATCCAGCAGTACATTGAAAAATCATTCTCATGATTAGGTGGACTTTCTTCCCAGGATACAAGTTGATAAATGTAATCTACCACACAAACAGAAGGAAAAACAAGAAACACATGATTATCTCAATAGACAGAGAAAAAACATCTGATAGAATCCAACATCCCTTTATGATAAAACCCTCAGCTATCTAGATATTGAAGGAACATTCCTCAAAATAATAAGAGCCTTCTATGACAACCCACAGCAAAATCATACTTAATGGGCAAAAGCGGGAAACATTCCCCCTAAGAACTAGAACAAGCCAAGAATACCCACTCTCACCCCTCCTGTTCAACACAGTACTGGAAGTCCTAGCCAGAGCAATCATGCAAGAGAAAGAAATAAAAGGTCTCCAAATAGGAAAAGAGGAAGTTAAATTACCTCTCTTTGCAGATAATATAACTCTACATTTAGAAAACTAAAAGCTCCACCAAAAGATGCCTAGTTTTTATAAACAACTTTAGTAAAGTCTCAGTATACAAAATCAATGCTAAAAAATCAGTTGCATTTCTATATACCAAAAACTTTCAAACAGAAAACCAAATCAAAGACACATTCCCATTTTCAATAGACACAAGCACACACACAAACACACACGCACAAAACCTCGGAATACATCTAACAAGGTGAAAGATTTCTACAATAAGAATGGCAAAAAACTGATTAAAGAAATCAAAGACAACATAAACAAATGAAAAAACATTCCATGCTCATGAGGAGAATCAATATTGTTAAAAGATTCATACAGTCTAAAGCAATTTACAGATTGCAACACAATCCCTATCAAATTACCAGCATCATTTTTCACAAATCTAGAAAAAAACAATACTGGAAGCAAAGAAGAGCCCAAATAGAAAAGCCATCCTAAACAAAAACAGCAAACCTAGAGGCATCACACTGTTAAGCCCCAACCTTTACTACAAGAATACTGTAACCATCACAACATGGTACTTGTACAAAAATGGACACATAGACAAATGGAACAGGATCAAGAGCCAGAAATAAAACCACTGTCTTACAACCATCTCATTATTGACAAAGTCCACAAAAACACATTGGAAAATGACACCCTATTTAACAAATGGTGCTGGGGAAACTGACTAACTATATGCAGACTAAAGCTAGAACCCCTGGTCTCAACATATACAAAAAATTAACTCAAGATGGATTAATAACTTAAACAAAGACCTCAAACTATAAAAATCCTAGGGAAGAAAAAAGCCTAGCAAACACTCTCCTGGACATTAACCTCAGCAATGAACTCATGACCAAGACCTCAAAAGCAAATGGAGCAAAAACCAAAACTGGCAAGTGGGACCTAGTCAAACTCAAGAGCTTCTGTACAGCAAGATAAACCATCAACAGAGTAAACAGAATCCACAGGATGGGAGAAAATATCTTCAAGGTAAGCATCCAACAAAGAATTAATATCCAGAATCTATAAGGAACTCAAACAAATTGACAGGAAAAAAACATTAAAAAGTGCACAAAAGACATGAATAGACATTTCTCAAAGGAAGACATCCAAGCAACCAACGAACATTTGAAAAAATGCTCAGCATTGCTAATCGTCAGAGAAATGTAAATCAAAATCACAGTGAGACACCACCTAACACCAGTCAGAATGGCTATTACTAAAAAGTAAAAAAGAACAAAAACAAAACAAACAAACAAAACCAGATGCTGGTGAAGTTGCAAAGAAAAGGGAACACTCATACACTGTCGGTGGGAATGAAAGCTAGTGCAGCCCTGAGGAAAGCAGTTTGGAGAGTTCTCAAAGAACTAAACTCGACCCAGCAATTCCACTGCTGAGTATATACCCAAAGGAGCATAATTCATGCTACCAAAAAGACACTTGCTCTCCTATGTTTATCACAGCACTATTCATGAGAGCAAATACATGGACTCAACCCAGGTGCCCATCAATGGTGGACTGGATTCAAAAAGAAGTGGTACATATGCACTATGGAATATGACATAGACATAAAAAGAACAAAATTATGTCCTTTGCAGCAACATGGATGCAGTTGGAGACCATCATTCTAAGTAAAGTATCATAGAAACAAACAACTGAATACCCCATGTTCTCATTTAAAGTGGGAGCTAAAGACTGAATAGACACAGGCAGGAAGAGGGGAACAACAGACACTGGAGGCCCCAAAAGCAGGGAAGGTGGGAGGATGGCAGCCATTGGGTACCAGTGCCCACTACCTGGATGGCTCAGTACAAGCTCAACTCTCACCATCATGCAATATGCCCACATGACAAAGCTGCACTGCTCTTCCTTGAATCTAAAATAAAATAATAAAAATAAATAAAATAAAACATGTTTTGCCAAGAGAAAACAAGCAACTGAGCTGAGATACCAGGAGCTACACATGGTGAGGGAAGCACACTCCATAGAACTAGTTCAGACAAGTCACCAAAAAAAATAAAGAAACAAATAAAAAAAAGCAACAACAAATATACCTGGGATTCAAACTCCAGAATGACTACAATATATTTTTTTTTAATTCCAGGTATCTAGAAAAATATCACAAGACATTCAAAGAAATAGGAAAGTATGGCCCACTAATAGGAGAAAAGACAACAAAACACTGAATCTCTGAAAGCCCAGGTTTTGGACTTAGCAGAGACCTCAGAGCAGTACTAATATTTTCAAAGAAAAAAAAGAAGCCATGTTTCAAGACTTAAAGTATGATAGTAGTGATGCATCAAATAGAGATTATTAGTAAGAAGAAATTATTTTAAAAACACAAAATGAAAATTCTATATTTGAAAAGTAAAAGAGTCAAAATAAAAAATTCATGAGAAAAGGTTCAACAGAATATTTCACCCTGCAGAAGAAAGAATCCACAAACTTGAAGACAGATCAATAGAAATTATCCAGTCTTGAGAGAGAGAAGGAGGAGGAGGAGGAGGAGGAGAAAGAAGACAAAGAAGTGGGGGAGAAGGAGGGAGAAATAGTGAGCAGGGCTTCAGAGAATGTGAAATTCCTCATGCATTCAAACACGGAGCATGAAAGTCCCAGAAGAAGAGGAGAGAGAGGAAAACCAACACACAAAAATAAGTCGCAAAGATGGCATAAACTCATGTTCCCCTGTTTCTTCCCTCTAGATATAATTTAATGCCCTTGAAATAGCTCAACAGACGGTCACGAAAGATCTCCGAAAGGTGGAGAAAAGAATGCAGATAGAACGGAGACCTTAGTTCTTAAGGTAAGTCCTTTGGGTTTCCTCCAGGCATCAGAGAAGCCTGAAACCTGGAACAGGGAGGGAGTATGAGAGAGGAAGGAGGGAAGGAGGGATGGAGGAAGGAAGGGAAACAGGGAGATGAGAAAAGGTAGGCGGGAGGGAAAGGAAAGGAGGAGGGAGGCAAGACAGGACAGACTTCTCCGGTCATGATAAAGTCCACTTGAAACCAGTCACAGAACGACAGCACCCGGTGAGTCAAGCCTGTGAAAATTAAACAACACACTTCATGGTTCAGAAAGGAGATCTGAAATAAAATAAAAATATATAATTAAATGAAAGTGATAAGGCGACATGTGAAAATGTATGGCATGTAGTCACAACAGTAGGGAAGGAAAATTTATAACATTGAGTAGTTATGCCAGAAAAGGGGAAAGATCTTGACTCAACAAGCTGAAGTCCTGTCTCAAGAAGTTAGAAGAAGTAGAGCAAATAAACCAAAAGAAATCAAAAGGAAGGACATCATAAAGATAAGAATAGCAGTAAACGAAACTTTAAACAGAAAAACAACTGAGAAAATTAGATGGAACAAAAAAGTTGCTTCTTTGAAAATAGTTAATAAAATTTGATAAACTTTTAGTAAAAGTGACAAAACCCGCGCCTTGGGAGGCTGAGGTGAGTGGATTGCCTGAGCCCACGGGTTCGAGACCCGCCTGGGCAACTTGGCGAGACCTCATCTCTACAATAAATCAAAAACCAGCCGGGCGTGGTAGTGCGCGCCTGTAGTTCCGGCTACTCGGAAGGCTGAGGCGGAAGGATCGCCAGAGCCCAGCAGATTGAGGCTGCAGTGGCCGGGAGCGGCCACTGCACTCCAGTCTGGGCGACAGAGTGAGACTCCAACTCAAAAAAAAATTAAAATTAAAATTAAAATTAAATAAGAGTGACAAAAATACGAAGACTGAAAGTGCCAATCATCAATATCAGGAATGAAATAGGGGTTATGACTACATATCCTTGGAGAGGTCCAGCCTCCGTAGAGCAGGGCCTGAGGTGGGGGGAGGGAATGAGAAAGAAAGACAAGAGACAGTGGGATTGGGAGGTCTCTCTCCTCAATAGGTGAGAGCAAGCATGTCTCTTATATAGGGCAAAACTGTACAAGGGACTATTGTAAAAACAAGCAGCATCAGCATCTGGGCCAGGCATCCCGGCCAGGTGTGATTGATGTCATGTCGCTTTGTTTTATTATAAAGTAACAAATCAAGGTTAGGGGAGATGAGGGAGCCCCAGCGAAATTATGTTGCTACTAGAAGGCGAGCTGTTCTGCGTATTATCTTCTTGTATCTAGGGCTTTATTGTAGCTAAGACTTTATCTGTAGGATGTGTACCCGGATGAGTGGGCATCTGAGACACTGTTTTGTGTAGCAGGCTGCATTCCTCACAGCCTGCCTTTGCCTAGGATGCAGAGCTTTCAAGCGAGACCTTGCCTACAAGCTTGGGGTATTCAAGGCCCGCTACGTTTTATGTAGCAGGCTGCATCCCTCGCCTGCCTTCAGCTAGAATGCAGCGCTTCCAGGCAAGACCGTTGCTTACGAGCCTGGGGTACTCAAGGGCTGCTACAGTGGCAGTGCTTGTCTGCTCCCCACATCATATCTGCCCTGAGATGAGGGAATATAGGCTTGGTTCCTTGAACACAAGCCAAGAACACAAGGACCTTGTCAGCTATGCTCTGGTTTCCTTCATAGCCTAAGCCATTAAAAGAATAAGGCAATACTATGGATGATTTTGCATCCCAAATATAACAACTTAGAAGAAATAGACCAACCCCTCAAAATAAAATAAAAAAAACTTAACCAAGATGGCGTAGATGGCCTGACTAATACTAGAAAAGAAAGAAATTGAACCTTCTTTGTCTACAGATTACATGATTTGCTACACAGAAAATTTATCAAAACACCTCCTGGAACTAATAAGTGAATTCAGCAAGGTCACAGGAGTAAAACACAAAAATCTATCACATTTCTATATGCTAATGTGGAACATATGGAAACTGAAATCAAAAGTGTCATACTATTTACAATTGCTCCAAAGAAAATAAAATGCTTAGGTATAAATCTAACAAAACATGTGTAGGAGCTCCATGCTCAATATTACATGATGCCGATGAAAGAAATAAAAGAAAGCCGAAATAACTGGAGGTACTACCGTGCTCGTGGACAGGAATACTCAATGTAGTAAGCTGCCAATTTTCCACAGAGTCATCTATGCAATTATTATAAAAGCCTCAAGATGGTTATATGGACATAAAAAAAGCTTATTTTAACTTTTGTATGAAAAGAGAAAGGAGCAGTGCAGTATGAATAATCACTCTTCTCTACATTAAGGCTTAACATATAGCAACCACGATCAAGACTGTGTGGCTTTGGTGGAAGGGCAGGCACACACATCCAAGGAACGGAATAGAGAACTCAGAAGCAGACACATAGGCATATGCTCAACCGATTCTTAACAAAGGTGTAGAAGTGAGTTAATAAAGAATAGCCTTTTCTGAATTTTGTCCCCCCGCCCCTCCCCCAAAATCTTATGCTGAAACTCTGGCTCAGAACGTGAGTGTATTTTGGGACAGCATTTTGGGAGACAATCAAGGCTCAATGAGATCACAAGGATGAGGGCCCCACCAAAAATGCTTTCCTTGTCCAAAAGGGAGAGGCAGAGGCATGAGGAGATCAGACACGCGTCGTTCGCTGTGGCCCAGTCATAGGCCATGCAGACTAAGCCCATGACTTGCTATTCTCTGACCCTCTGGGCAGTGGTCTGGAAATCAGAGTTTCTGAGGTCTGAGGGAGAATGGGTACAAAGCTTAAACTTTAAGAAATCGACAGAAGAGTTCCCCTGGAAGTGGCACCTACGGCTTACTTTGACTCCACGCAGTGATCCTGGTCCAGCCCACACCCAGACAGAATTGGCAGTTATTCGTTGCCCATTTTTTAAAACTTTCTAGTAGTCACATCTTATTTACTTATTTCAAAGTATTTAATGGACAAATAAAACAGTATATATTCAAGGTGTACAATGGGATGATTTGATATAGGAATACATTGTATAATGATCACCACAATCAAGTTAGTTAACATATCCATCGTGGCTATATATCAGATCCCCTGAGCGTGTTCACTTTACAACTTAAATTTTTTTACCTTTTGCCCAATTTCACCATTTCTTCTACCCCTGAGCCCCTGGTAACCACCATGCTGCTCTCTGCTTCTATGAGTTGGAGTTTTTTGGATTCCACATGTAAGTGAAATCATAAAGTGTTTGTCTTTTACACAAAAAGACTGGCTTATTTTATTTATTGTAATGTTTATGACTGTACAGGATCTGTGTGTGTGTGTGTGTGTGTGTGTGTGAATGTAATTATATTTTCTGTATCCATTCACTTTTTGATAGCCACTTAGGTTGTTTTAATATTTGGATATTGTAAATAATGCTGCAATGAACATGAAGAGGGCAGCTATCTCTTCAAAATACTGGCTTCACTTCCTTTAGCTATATACCCAAAAGTGGGATTGCTGGGTCACATGGTAGCTATGTTTTTAATTTTTGCGAAAACTCCTCACTGTTTTCCATAATGGTTGTGCCAATTTACAATACCATCAACAGTGTATAAGGGTTCCCTTTTCTCCACCCCCTTACCGACATTTACTTATTTCTTTTTTATAATAGCCATCCAAACAGACATGAAATAATATTTCATTGTGGTTTCAATTTTCATTTCTCTGATGGTTTGTGACATTGAGCACTTTTTCATATACTAGTTGGTCATTTGTATGTCTTCTTTGGAAAAATGTCTATTGAGGTTCTTTACTTATTTTTAATCAAGTTATTTGGGCAGTTTTTTTTCCTACTGTTTGTGTTCCTTATATATTTTGGATATTAGCCCTTTATGAGGTGCATGGCTTAGAAATTTTTTCCACTCTATAGATTGCCTTTTCACTTTGTTGATTGTTTCCTTTGCTGTGCAGAAGCTTTTCAGCTGGATGTAGTCCAACCTGTTTATTTTTGCTTTTGTTGTCTGTGCTTGTGGTGTCCTATCAAAAAATCATTGCCAAGACCAAAGCCCAGAACTTTTTTCCTGTTTTCTTCTGAGAGTTTATGGCTTCGGATCTTAAGTTTGAAGTCTTTAATTCCCTTTAGTAGATTTTTGTATATGGTCCAAGACAAGGGTCCAATTTATTTCTTTTGTATGTGAACATCTAGTTTTTTTTCAACACCAATTAATGAAGAAATTTTCCTTTCTCCCTTGTGTATTACTCACACCCTTGTTAAAGATTACTTGGGCTCGGTGGCTCAGCCTGTAATCTCAGCACTTTGGGAGGCTGAGGTGAGTGGATTGCCTGAGCCTGCGGGTTCGAGACCCCCCTGGGCAACTTGGCAACACCTCGTCTCTACAATAAATCGAAAACTAGCTAGGCATGGTGGCACGTGTCTGTAATTCCGGCTACTTGGAAAGCTGAGGCGGAAGGATCGTCGGACCCCAGCAAGTCAAGGCTGCGGTGGCCGGGAGCGTGCCACTGCACTCCAGTCTGGGTGATGGAGTGAGTCTCCAACTCAAATAAATAAATAAATAAATAAATAAATATTACTTGACCAGATATGTGTTGGTTTATGTTGGGGCTCTCTATTCTGTTTCATTGGTCTAAGCCATTATCATACTGTTTTGATTACTGTAGCTTTATAACATATTTTGAAATCGGGGCTTGTGATGCCTCCTTCTTTGTTCTTCTTTCCCGAGATGTCTTTAGTTATTTGGGGTCTTTTGTGGCTCTATGCACGTTTGGGGATTGTTTTTTCTATTTCTGTGGAAAATGCCACTGGAATTTTTATAGAAAAATTGCACTAAATCTGTAGATTATTTTGGGTCATATGAACACTTTAACAATATTAATTCTTCTAATTCATGAATATGAAATATCTTTCCATTTACTGTGACTTCTGCTGCTCTTTCATCAATATCTTACAGTCTTCTGTGTACAGATTGTTGATCTTCTTGGTTGCATTAGTTCATAAATATATTCTTTTTCCTCTTTTTTTTTTTTGAGCTGGTGACTCACTCTGTCACCCAGGCTGGAGTGCAGAGCCAAGAACATGGCTCACCGTAGCTTCAACCTCCCAAGTAACTGGGACTACATGCATGTACCACCATGCCCGCCTAGTTTTTAATTTTTTTGTAGAGACAGGTTTTGCTATGTTGCCTAGGCTGATCTTGAACTTGTGGGCTCAAGCAATCCTCCCACCTTGTCTTCCCAAAGTGCTAGGATTACAGGCATGAGCCACTGCACCTGGCCTATTATTATTTTTGGTACTATTGTAAATGGGATCGATTTCTTAGTTTCTTTTTCAGTTAGTTTGCTCTTCGTGTACAGAAACACAATTAATTTTTGTACGCTGATTTTGTTTCCTGCAACTTTATTGAGTTTATTACTTCTAACACTATTTTTTTTTAAATATGGAATCTTTGGGATTTTTTTTTCTCACAATCTAAGATCATGTGACCTGCAAACAGACAATTTAACTTCTTCCTTTCCAATATGAATGCCTTTTGTTTCTTTTTACTGCCAAATTGCTCTGGCTGAGACTTCTAGGAGTATGTTAAATAGAAGTGGTGAAAGTGTTCACCTTTGTCATGTTCCTATTCTTTTTTTTTTTTTGAGTTGGAGTCTCACTCTGTCGCCCAGACTGGAGTGCAGTGGCCGCTCCCGGCCACCGCAACCTCGACCTGCTGGGCTCTGGTGATCCTTCCGCCTCAGCCTTCCAAGTAGCTGGAACTACAGGCGCGCGCTACCACGCC
>CAUYQG010228327.1:0-10449 GCA_963574415.1 Tarsius wallacei | reverse complement strand
AGTCTCGACCTGCTGGGCTCCGCCGATCCTTCCGCCTCAGCCTTCCAAGTAGATGGAACTACAGGTGCGCGCTACCATGCCCAGCTAATTTTTTGATTTTGTTGTAGAGATGAGGTCTCGCCAGGTTGCCCAGGCGGGTCTTGAGCCCATGGGCTCAGGCAATCCACTCACCTCAGCCTCCCAAAGCACGGGATTACAGGCTGAGCCACCGAGCCCGGCTATAACCACATTATTTTATGCGGCAATAAAATCTACAACAGAATGTTATTCAAATTACCATAGTTGTCCAAATCTGAGGATCTTTCTTTTTCATGAGCTGACAGCGGGAAGTTCTGTATCTGTCAAAAATAGAGACACATTTTCCCCACTTAGATTTTTTTTTTTTTTTTTTGAGTCGGAATCTCACCCTGTCACACAGTCTGGAGTGCAGTGGCATGCATACGGCCACTGCAGCCTCTACCTGCTGGGCTCAGGTGATCCTTCCACCTCACCCTTCCAAGTAGCGGGAACAACAGGCACATACCACCATGCCCAGCTAATTTCTTGCCATGTTTCCCAGGCTGGCTCAGGCAATCCTCTCACCTTTTACTTAGATTTTACTTTTTTGGGGTTGGAGTCTCACTCCATCACCCAGGCTGGAGTGCAGTGGCACTCTCACAGCCACCCCAGTGTCAACCTGCTGGGCTCTGGCGATCCAACTGCCTCAGCCTTCCAAGTAGCCAGAACTACAGGTGTGCACTACCACGCCCAGCTAATTTTTTGATTTATTGTAGAGACAAGGTCTCCCCAAGTTGCCCAGGCTGTTCTCGAATTCGTGGGCTCAGTCCTCCCTTCACCTTGGCCTCCCAAAGTGCTGGGACTACAGGCTTGAACCACCACACCTGGCCCACTTAGATTTTTAAAAGGAAAAATAATATGCATAAAATTAAAATTTAAGCTCCTTGAAGGCAGGACTTTGTCTTTTTGTTGTATCTCTCGTACCCTATACCTGATACACCAGAGCTCAGTTGAAACTGTTCTTTCTCTTCTGTAAACTAGAGTCAAATCGGAGTGGTTTTGCATATTCTTCTCTTTTTACGAATGCTGTTTTATTAGCTTTCTCTTATATGACTTTCAGAATTGGAGGTAGAAGAAAACTCATACAGAGTACGCTTTGTTCTTTCAAGTTATGATTCAATATCTAATTGTGAAGACAAATTTACTGAGATCATTTAAGATCTAGAAAAGGATGAAGAAGTTAGTGACAGGAAGCAGTAGACCAATTAGACAACATGCTCATTAAGTCATCAGATAACTTTTTTTTTTGTAGTTTAAGACCAGTCATTCTGGGGGCTGTTCATTTTTTGCATTCTGAAGTCTGTTTTCTCAGTGTCTGACCTGAAAGAACTTAGACGCCAGTAACAACTCCACACCCGTTGGGGAACAAGAGATTTATTAAAGTGGCGGCTACAGAGCTAGAGGGAGGGGGGAGAGGGGGAGAAGGGCAGCGGGGAGAGGGGAAGGGGGAGAGGGAGAGGGAGAGGGAGAGGCAGAGCGAGAGGGGGAGAGAGCAAGAGAGAGAGTGAGAGAGAGAGCAAGAGAGAGAGAGCAGATAACTTTTTTTGTGTGTGTGAGTTGGAGTCTCACTCTGTCGCCCAGACTGGAGTGCAGTGGCCGCTCCCGGCCACCGCAGCCTCGACCCGCTGGGCTGCGGCAATGCTTCCGCCTCAGCCTTCCAAGTAGCTGGAACTACAGGCACGCGCTATCATGCCTGGCTGATTTTTTGATTTATTGTAAAGATGAGGTCTCGCCAAGTTGCCCAGGCGGGTCTTGAACCCGCGGGCTCAGGCAATCCACTCACCTCAGCCTCCCAAAGCGCAGGATTACAGGCTGAGCCACCGAGCCTGGCTGCATACTACAATCTTGCTGGTTAAATTCCAAAAGTCTTACTTTTCAATTGAAAACAAAATCTGGGGTGGGTGTGTTGGCTCGGTCCTGTAATCCCAGCACTTTGGGAGCCCGAGGCAAGGGGATTGCCTGAGCTCAGGGGTTCGAGACCAGCCTGGGCAACTTGGTGAGACCTGTCTCTACAATAAATAAAAAAATAAGCTGGGTGTGGTAGTGCGCGCCTGTAGTTCAGCTACTTGGAAGGCTGAGGCAAAAGGATTACCTCAGCCCAGCAGGTCGAGGTTGCAGTGGGCCGTGAGTGTATACTATTATTCATATATATATAATTTAACTGTATAATACTGATTATACAGTTGAATTATTATTTGAATAATTGACTGTGTGAATATACAGGCATGTGCCTGATCCCAATATACTGATTTCTTTAGGGGGAATATTGCTTTCAATAATAGGTAAATTTCAAATGTAATCTTTTTTTTTTTTTGGAGTCAGGGTCTCAACCATCGCCCAGGCTGGAGTGCAGTGGCACAATCACGGCTTACAACAGCTTCTATCTCCTAGACTCAGGCAATCCTGCCACCTTAGCCTCATGAGCAGCTGGGACTACAGGTGCATAGCAGTACAGCCAGCTAACTGTTTTGATTTTTGGTGGTCTCACTATGTCTCCCAGGCTGGTCTGGGATCCCTGAGCTCAGGCAATCCTCCTGCCTTGGCCTCCCAAAGTGCTGGGATTACAGGCATGAGTCACTGTGCCCAGCCTTCCAAATGTAAGTGGTTGTAGTTAGCAAATACAAAGTACCATATAAATGCTAAACTGGCCATCAATCTAATAAATTGATTTAATCTAATTAGTACAATAGTCATATTTAACAAATTAGGGAATAAGATATATTTCTAATTTGGAGGCAGCTAATTAAAACAGCAAATCCACAATATCAGAGGATGCTCCACCTGCTGTGCACTATACACATAATTCAGATTGTTTACCAAATATCAAATTAAGTTAAACATTCTGACCTCTAGCTATTTCTACAATAGTCAAATTTCTACTTGAAAACAGAACTAAAGGCAAATTTAAATTGATTTGCCCACTTCAGGTGATACACATTGACCACTGAATTGGAAACTAAGAATTTTGTGGGTTTTAAAAATCTTAGATTTTGGCCTGGTGTGGTAGCTCACACATGTAATCCCAATACTTTGAGAGGCCAAAGCAAGAGGATCTCTTGATGCCAGGAGTTTGAGACCAGCCTGGCCAGATGGGGGTGGGGGGGTGAGGCCCCCCCTACCCCCAACTCTACAAAAAGTTTTAAAAAAATTAGCAGGGTGTGGTGTGCACGTGTAGTTCCAGATACTCTGGAGGCAGAGGCAGGAACACATGAGCCCAGGAGTTTGAGGCTGCAGTGAACAAGAATCAGACCACTGTGCTACTCTAGGCAAAACATCAGGCTCGTGTCTCTAAAATAAAAATTTGAGAACTGTCAACAGCAACAGGCTCAGAGGTCTACTTAAGTTTTTTTTTTTTTTTTTTTTTCAGCTGGGGCTCACTATCAACCAGGCTGGAGTGCAGTGGCATGCTCAGGTGATCCTTCCACGTAGCTGGAACTACAGGCATGCACCACCATGCCCGGGTATTTTTTTTATTGTAGAGATGACGTCTTGCCATGTTGCCCAGGGTGGTCTCAAACCTGTGAGCTCAGGCAATCCTCTCGCCTCTGCCTCCCAAAGTGCTGGAATTATAGGCGTGAGCTACCGTGACCAGCTAGCTTAGGGTTTTTAAATGACCCTAGACAGTAACATGTTAAACATTAATATAGCCATGGTTTTTCTTACATGAATTAGTCCCAAAGCACAACTTTATTTTCTCATAATTATTATGTGTGTAAACTACATCATATAGTTCAGTCTATTTGGAGCATTTAACTCTGACTTTGTGGTATATGAGTATTTGAATGTAAACACTTGATTCTTATTTCTAGATTTTATTAAAAAATTAAAGTTGAACAGTAAAGAAGTACTGACAATCCACAATTCACACTGAAATACTTTAATGTAAATATTTCATTTAATGTAATTATAAAAATATACAATAAAAAATAGAATGACATGAGGTGATACTAAGATGGAAAGTAAAAATGTTCCTTCCTACCCTCCAGTCTTCCAGTGTCATAACTATAGTTTCTTTAAAATACTGACATTTAAAAAATTCTAACAAGTCACAAGGCTTTGTTTCTTTATTGGTTCATTTTATTTAGTGTTGAGATATTTAAAATATTAAGCATCACTACTGTTATAGAGGATTGAAATTTTAACTTTAGCCAGGCTTGGTGGCTCAGCCTGTAATCCCAGCACTTTGGGAGGCCGAGGTGAGTGGATTGGCTGAGCCCGCGGGTTTGAGATCGGTCCGGGCAACCTGCCGAGACCTCGTCTCTACAATAAATCAAAAATTAGCTGGGCATGGTAGCGCGCTACTTGTAGTTCCAGCTACTTGGAAGGCTGAGGCGGGAGGATTGCCAGAGCCCAGCAGGTTGATGCTGGGGTGACCATGAGCATGCCACTGCACTCTAGCCTGGGCGACCGAGTGAGACTCCAACTCAAAAAAAAAAACACAAAAAAAAACAAAAAAAAAACTTTATAATATAGTTAACACTGGGTTGCCAAAAGCATATTTTCCTTACATTTAATTTATTCCATTCCATTGAAATACTACTGTTCAGCCGGGCTCGGTGGCTCAGCCTGTAATCCCGCGCTTGGGGAGGCTCAGGTGAGTGGATTGCCTGAGCCCGCGGGTTCGAGACCCACCTGGGCAACTTGGCGAGACCTCATCTCTACAATAAATAAAAAATTAGCTGGGCGTGGTAGTGGGCTCCTGTAGTTCTACTTGGAAGGCTGAGGCGGAAGGATCGCCTGAGCCCAGCAGGTCAAGGCTGTGGTGGCTGGGAGCGGCCACTACACTCCAGTCTGGGTGACTGAGACTCCAACTCAAAAAAAAAAAAAAGAGAAATACTACTGCGCTACTGCTCAAATACAGATACATCCTACCCCATTCATCATCAAGATTTTGTAATCTTATCTTGCAAATACAACACATATATAATTAAACAGTTGGTAAACATATAGAGATTGAGCACAAATAAGGCACATAAGGTACTGCTGTGTAATGTATCTACCATCAGGTTGATCAGGCCAGTTGCTATATTTGACAGCAAGAAAAACATTAACTGTTTTCTGTTTAGAGCTGTGATTAAACAAAGACTGGGTTCCTTTTTTATAGCTTCAGGGACTAAAGATTCTGAATGCTTTTTATTTGTAACAGGTGACTGGATAAGTTTCCAGGAACAAGGTACTAAAGCTCCTTTAATTAGAAATTTGGCAAAACTCAAAATTATATCACCCAGTAATAAACTACTAAGGAGGATTAGGCTAGAAGCAACTATCCAAATACAAAAGGCTAAATTGGCCATTCTTCGAGATACTGCCTCTACATTTACTTGAACTATGTAAAGAGATACGAAGAGGCTAATAGCTGCCAGTAGAAGAAAACACACTACTTTCATCAAGTCTTTGATATGTGATCTGTTCTTAGACACATATAAACCTGTTTGCACACCAGCCATGTATATTGCCACATACCCCAAGGTAGAGATTATTCCTTCTCGGTTGGCATTTAATAGACCAACCCTTGTGCCACTACCATCAGTGCCATACAAAATTAACCTCTTCAGTGGGGTAAAGTCCAGTGCTAGCTGGTATGATACAATAATGCCGAGAGCTACAATCCAGGATTTATTTAGTGGAAAAATAATCAAAAGTAGCGATGTTATCAATTTCACAACTATTATGGTAAAGAAAAAGTTCCAGTGAACTCCATACTCAGTTACATGTTCCTGATATCCTATGGATTTTAGAATGACTAATCTTCCAATTCCTAGGAAGACTAGTGGCCAAACAGAGTACAATGACTTTGCAAAATAATAAAATCTGGACCCTTCTATGTATTTTCTTCTCCTGACCTCTAGACCAACCACTGCAGACCCAAAAACAAAGCCACCTACTCCAAAATCCATTGCTCCTGTCCCATAGAGCTCTGTTTTGGCAAATCTTCTGGGAAAAAGAGGGAAGTCCACAGCCAAAATAGCAATAGCAGTGAATACACTGATAATTACACGGAAACTAGAGATAGCTGGAATGTATTCTGATTCTAGACTGACTTTCAAGAATTCTTCAAGGATTTTCTGGATAGGCACTCTGGCATAGCAAGTCCTCCTTTGGTATATTTGATAGAACAGCCCTGCCCCAACAATAATTACAGTGAGAAGCTCAAGGAGTATAAATGAAGCCAAAATGGTTAAAGTGGTCACCAGGGGAACTATTAGGACAAAAAAGTCAATGAAGAATCTAGTTTTCCAGGTGTGTGAAAAAGAACACAAATGCTGTGAGAAAATGATCAGGAACCCTCTGCACAGGATACAGAATGCAGGAAAGCACAATCCCTGGGTGACTTCTAGCACAGTGGTTCCATTGAGGTTACTGACAAAAGCTTCCTTCAACTGCTTTTGAGACATTATTTTTCTTCCTGTGAAGACAAAAGCAAAAAGGGATCTGTGAAAAGGAACATTCTTGAGGAACTGGCATATATATGACCCTGACTTAATTTTACTCTTATTCCTAGAATCAGAGCAGAACCTTAGGCCTAATGACTTCAAGTTAGGGGCAGAATCTAGGACTTGTGATTCCTCTTCCCAGGATTGTGGGAAGAAGCCTAATAACACTGATGCGTTGGGACAGGAATGTTACACAAGCAATATGAAATTATTGGCTACAAAAGTAGCTTCACTATAAGAGAGATTCACAAAGTGAATCTGGGATATAAACCCTAAGAATGGCACCAGTCGGATAGGAATTTCTATTATAGAGCACAGTATATGTCATGAGGATTATCTAATGAAAACTGAATGCACCTTATGAATGACTTTAGAGCAAATTTGAGGTGTGGGGGAGCTGTAAGTACACTTTGAAGTTGGGGGCTTTGGTTTCAGTTCAGAGCCTTTTTTTTTGAGTAGGAGTCTCACTCTGTCGCCCAGGTTGGAGTGCAGTGACATGCTCAGATCTACTGCAGCCTCGGCCTACTGGGCTCAGGCGATCCTTCCTCCTCAGCCTTCCAAGTAGCTGGAACCACAAGCATGTGTCACCATGCCAGGCTCATTTTTTGATTTATTGTAGAGACGAGGCCTCGCCATGTTGGCTGGTCTCAAACCCCTGGGCTCAGGCAGTCTTCTTGCCTCTGCTGGGATTACAGGCGTGAGCCACCGCGCCCGACAGTCTCTCTAAACCTACTGTTGGGCCCCAGTGCAAATGTGGGCCCTGCAGTGACTTCCGGAGGCCCGGGCTGCTCCTTCCCTTACTTACAGTCAGCTGCGTTTGCAGTTTAAGGTGGAGACAGGTAGAATGGGCATAGCACATACTAGCGTTAATTACTTTTTTTTTTTGAATCGGAGTCTCAACAGAGTGCAGTGACTCGCTCACGGCCACCGTAGCCCCGACCTGCCGGGCTCAGGCGATCCTTTCACCTCAGCCTTCCAAATAACTGGAACGACAGATGCACACCACCACCAATTTTTTTTTTTTAAAGGATATAAAACACTTCTGCCAATACTAGTGTCTGAAAACTGGCATACTGAAAGGACACGTTTGTTGGGTCAAACATGAACCACACTGAGTAAATAAATGTATGCACCCGTGCATTATGGCCCAACTGGGATCCGCAACAATACCCCACAATAACTGACCCAAAACAGTTGGCCTTTAAAAATAAAAGCTCAAACTGGGCGCGGTGGCTCACGGCGTAATCCCAGCACTTTAGGAGGCCAAGGTGGTAGGATCGCTTAAGGCCAGGAGTTCGAGACCACTCTGGGCAACACAGTGATAACCCGTCCCGGCTGCGCCCTGCCCTTATACCTCACGAGCTCCAAGTGGCGTAGGCGACCCCGGCATCGGGTAGTGTATGCTGGCGGGATCCCGCTGCACCCGCCGGTCCACGCGGAAGCCAGGCGCTTCCGCCTCCCTAGCGGCGCTTCCGGCCGGGCAGCCTGCTCTTCCGGGCGGCAGACATCGCGCGCCCCCGCCCGGGCCAGCGCCGGTCCCCGTGTCTCGCGGGCTGCCCCGCTCGTCCTCCTCTGCTTCGGGCTCGCGCGCGCTGATCCTCTCGGGCCGCGGTCGTGAGCCGGACCGTGAGAGAAGCGCCTGGAAAGGAGACGGCGTCACGTGCCCCACCGCGGCAGTCAGACCTCACGGCGAGGTTGGGCCAGGGTGACTGGGTCTGAGGAACCTGCGCACGAGGCGGCTGCGGCGACCTCCACTGAAAGGCCCCACGGGCCCGGAAGAGCCCGGAGGCCTAGCGAGCCGGGCTTCCGCGCTTACCCCTAGGACGCGGGCGTCATCGTCTCACCCTAATCTCGCCCCAGGGTTTCGGTATCTCGCTCCGGGCGGAGCCGGCAAGCCCAGGATGGAACTCGCAAGCCCGGTGCCCACGTCCGGGGCGAGCCACGTGCGCAGGAGTGCGCGCCCCGCCCCGGGGGAGGAGCCGGTCCGCGCTACTACTCAACCCCACCCGCCGCCACTGGCGCGCTTCGGCGGTCCCAACTTGCTCTTTCCCGCTCGCTCCCGCCCTCTCCCCTGCCCTCCCCGGTCTCTTCCCGCCACCTCATCCGGTGCTCCTGCCTTTCCAGTCTGGCCGGGCGGGGGCCGCACGCTCAGCGCCTCGGGTCGTGGGACCGGTGAGTGCCGCCCCGAGCCTACATCTGAAGCCCTTTGCGATCCCGAAGGGGCTGGAACGCGTTTGCACCGCAGCGCTCCCCATTCCAAAACGTCGTTCCCCCTTCTCTCTTCCCTTTTCTTTTTGACCCTTTCGTGTCTCATGAGGAGGTAGCCCAGCTCTTGGTCCTTACTTAGAACAAGAAAGGACTTTCTTGGTCACTTTCCACCTGGTCGGCAGGGGGCGGCCCCAAGTGAGGGGAGGGGCTCCACTCAACTTCTCGCCCTGCCCTGGGGCCTTGGGGCGGGGGGCGGCTGGCCCTGGGAGGCGTCAGGGCAGCTGTGCCCTTGGCTGGGTCGTTTCCACCTTCCTGGGAAGGACGTACTCGCCCCGTGCCAGGTGCTTCCGGAGCGGCATCCCAATCCCGGGCGTGGCGGGCACGTCGCCCAGACCGAGAGTCACCGATTCCCGCTGGGAACCTGGAGGCGGGGACAGTTGGCTTCCCCGGACCCTTACCTGGCCCTTCTAGGCGTCTGTATATACCCTTTGCGTGTCTAGGAAGAAACTGAAGCTGAGGAGGAGGAGGAACTGGTGATCGGGTTTCCACTTGCCTTGACTTAGTGTTCCATGTGCTTATTACCATCTGCCTTTTGCCCGCAGTGGTCACGCTCTTTACAGAAATTCTTGGCTGGTAACCTCGAAACTGACTGGAGCAGGAGCTGGGAAAACTGGAGAAAACTGCTCTAATCTTACTTGACTCCAGCTGGGAGCAGACCCTGCACTGTAATAACCAACATTGCAAAGTGCTCTCACAGGTATTAGCTCATTTCATCCTTAACTTGGCGCTGTGAGGTCTCGATATAATTATTCCATTTTGCAAATAAGGAAACAATATGTCTTAGCGAGCTCTTGTGATCTACTTGAGGGGAGCTGTGAGCTTTGCCTCTGCATCTGTCCCTCACGATGAGCTTCCACTGGAAGAAGCTTCGTTCTTCTTGAGTCTCTGGAGTCCTCTGCAGGGACTTGGATGGGAAATAGTGTACAGAGTGAATGTGTCCCAACATAGTTCCTGATGTCCCTTTCTGCCTGAATTGTCCTTTTTCCAGCTTCCATGGAAGTCCCTATCCTTCAGTTCTTTTTTTTTTTTTTTTGGAGTTGGAGTCTCACTCTGTCACCCAGGCTGGAGTGTAGTGGCACACTTACGGCCACTGCAGCCTCGACCTGATGGGCTCAGGCGATCCTTCCGCCTCAGCCTTCCAAGTAGCTGGAACTAAGGCACACGCCACCACGCCCAGCTAATTTTTTGATTTGCTGTAGAGATGAGGGCTTGCCAAGTTGCCCAGGCTGGCCTCAGACCTGTGAGCTCAGGCAATCCTCTCACCTTGGCTTCCCAAAGTGCTGGGCGTGAACCACTGTTTCTGGCCTATCCTTGGTTCTTAAAGACTAGATGTATTCAGAGCCTTGAGAAAGTTTCCACCAAGGTTAATCCATTATAGGTACCCCTCACCCTCATCTCTCGTTGGTAGGGGAGGTCTGGCAAGTTCCAGGTCTGAAGGTCATATTCTTCAGAGATTGGTCTAGGCCCAGCCTCAACACTCCCTCCTCAGATGGATTCTCCTCCCCTGAAATCCTCACTTTCTTGAAGGTGACACTGGATGGTTCCATCTGATTAGTACTCCCAAATGGATTATCAACCCCTGGTTGTAGTGCTGACAATATTCACCCTCTGAGGGAATATTCATATTTGCATTTTGCAGTGTTTTCAAACTATGACTTCATTGACCTTCACAACCACTCCTTGTGAGGCA
>CAUYQG010228324.1:0-10372 GCA_963574415.1 Tarsius wallacei | reverse complement strand
TATTTATTTAAATTTTTTATTTTAAAGATGTGAGGTACAATTCAGGGTTAGGTATACAAATGTTCATTATGCAGGTACCCTTGTTGATGAGGTGTGCCCCCTTCCCTTGCAGTTTCCCACTACTGCGAATTCCTTTCTTACAGTATCATGATAATTGTTCAAGGTCTGCTTATGAGTGAGAACATGTGGTACTCAGTTTTCCGTTTCTGTGATAGATCACTGAGTATGATAGACTCTAAATCCATCCAAGTTGCTACAAAGTCCATACATGTGTCCTTCTTTATGGCTGCATAATATTCCATTGTGTATATGTACCACATTTTTTTATCCAGTGTAGTTTCAATAGGCAGCACGGTTGGTTCCATGTTTTTGCTATTGTGAATAGTGGTGCAATAAACATGTGTGTGCAGGTATCTTTTTTGTAAAGTGATTTGAGTGCCTTCGGGTATATTCCCAATAGGGGGATTGCTGGGTCATAGGAAGGTCAATTTCTAGTTCTTTCAGAAATCGCCACACTGTTTTCCAAAGAGGTTGCACTAGTTTGCATTCCCATCAGCAGTGTAGATGCATTCCTTTTTGTCTGCATCCTCACAAGCACCTGTTGTTGTTTGTTTTATTAATGATGGCCATTCTTACTGGGGTTAGGTGGTATCTCAATGTGGTTTTGATTTGAATTTATCTGATGATTAGTGAGGCTGAGCACTTTTTCACATGACTGTTGGCTGCCCATATATTTTCTTCTGAGAAATGTATATTCATGTCTTTTGCCCACTTTTTAATGGGGCTGTTTTTTCTCTTTCCTTTCAGCACATTTAAGTTCCTTGTAGATCCTAGATGTTAGGCCTTTGTCAGATATACAGTTGGCAAATATTTTTTTCCCATTCTGTGGGCTGTCTCCCCACTCTCTTGATGGTTTCTTTTGCTTTGCAGAAGCTTTTCAGTTTGATGAGGTCCCACTTGTCTATCTTATCTCTTATGGCATGGACACTTGGGGTTTTGATCAGGAATTGGTTGCCAGTTCCAATTTCCATAAGGGTGTCTCCTGCATTTTCTAAGGTTCTCATAGTTTGAGGTTTTATGTTTAGGTCTTTGATCCATTTAGAGCTGATTTTTGTGTATGGTAATAGGTAGGGGTCCTGTTTCAATCTTCTGCGTGTGATCAGCCAGTTTTCCCAGCACTATTTACTGAATAGATTCTCTTCTCCCCAGTAGTTGCTGTTGGAGGTTTTGTCAAAGATGAGCTGGTTGAGAAATTGAGATTTTGCTTCTGGGATCTCTATCCTGTTCCATTGGTCCATGTGCCTGTTCTTGTATCAATACCAGGCTGTTTTGATTATTGTAGTCTTATAGTTAAGTTAGAAGTTTGGAAGTGTGATACCTTCTGCTTTGTTTCTTTTGCTAAGGATTATTTTGGCTATTTGTGGTCATCAAATCTGCAGATTGCCTTTGGTAGAATGGACATCTTAACAATGTTGATTCTTCCTATCCATGAGCATGGAATATTTTTCCATTTGTTTGTGTCTTCTTAGATTTCTTTGAGTAGTGTTTAGTAGTTGTTACTGTAAAGGTCTTTCATTTATCTGGTTAGGAAGATGCCGAGGTATTTCACTTTTTTTGTGGCTATTGTGAATGGGATTGTGCTTTTTATTTGGTTCTCTGCCCGCTTGTTGTTGGTGTATAAGAATGCAACTGTCTTTTGCACATTTATTTTGTACCCTGAGACTTTGCCAAAGTCCTTTATCATATTGTCCAAAGAAAGATAATTTAACTTCCACTTTTCCTATTTGGATACCTCTGATTTCCTTCTTTTGTCTAACTGCTCTGGCTAGGACTTCCAACACAATGTTGAACAAGAGTGGTAAGAGTGGGCAGCGTTGTCTTATTCTGGTTTTCAGGGGAAACGTTTCCAGTTTCTGTCCATTTAACAATATGCTAGCTGTGGGTTTATTGTAGATGGCGCTTACTATTTTGAGGTATGTTCTTTCTATAGATAGGTGTTTGAGGGTTTTTATCAAGAAGGATGCTAGATTTTATCCAAAGTTTTTGTCTGCATCTAATGATATAATCATGTGGTTCTTGTTTTTTCATCTGTTGATGTATTTAATTACATTTATGGTCTTGCAGATGTTGAACCAGCCCTGTATCCTGAGGATGAAACCTACTTGGTCATGGTGGATGATTTTTGAAATGTGTTGTTGGATCCAGTTTGCTAGAATCTTGTTGAGAATTCTTGCATCTATGTTCATTAGGGATATTGGCCTGTAGTTCTCTTTTTTTGTTGGATTTTTACCTGGTTTGGGTATCTCACCTTACTTTATACCATACACTCACCCCACCTCACACCATGCATTCACCTCACCTTACACCACACACTCACCCCACCTCACATCATGCATTCACCTCACCTCACCTCACACCACTCACCTTACCTTACAACCTCACCTTACACCACACTCTCACCCCATCTTATACCACATACTCACCTCATACCATGCATTCATCTCACGTCACTTAATTTCACAGCACATACTCACTCTGCCTCACATCACATACTCAATTCACCTCACATCACACACTCATCCCACCTCACACCACACACTCACCTGACTTCACACCATACATTCACATCAACTTATACCTCACCTTACCCCACACTCACCCCACCTCACACCACACTCACCACACCTCCATCATACCACATACCCCACCTCATATCATACACCCCACCTCACACCACACATTCACTACACCTCACCTCAGACCATACACTCACCACACCTTAACTTACACCACTCACTCCCACCTCACACCACACACACCTCTCTCATACCACATACTCACCCAGCCTAACTCATCCCATATGCTCATCATACCTCACACTACACACCTCACTCTACCTCACCTAATACCACATACCCTACCTCACCTAATACCACATACTACACACCTCACTCATCCCACCTTACACCACATACTCACCTACTTCACACCTCACACCACACTACACACCTTACCTCACCCACCTCACCTCACACCACACATCTTACCCCATCTCATCTCCACAAGACAACATGGTCATTACCTTTCACAGTGAGTGTGGCCGTAGTTCTCTCTCCCCCACACATGCAAGAGTACTCTCCGGCATCCTCCATGGCCAGGCCATGGATCTGCAGCTCACACATGGCCCCATCTTGCCTCAGGCTGTATCTGTCCCCATCTCTGAGGACCTTGGACCCTTTTCTCCACTCCACGGAGGCCGTCTTGCTCAGCTCACACCTCAGTGTGGCCATGGCCCCTTCTGTAGCCTCTTGATTTCTCAGTCTTCCTATGAAGTGGGCAGGCACATCTGGGAAAGGTCACAAAGACACAGAGAGTATCAGACTCCGTAGACAGCACTGGGGAACAAGACATGAAAATAAAAACAGATGACAAGACATAGACTTCAACAGGTCACAATCCATGGTGGCCCCAGGTGGGAAGCTGACTGTAAAGGCTGGTTTTCCCCCTGATGCTGGAAGGGATTTCATGTAGTGATGGGAAGACAGTGGCACAGTCAGGGGGAGGCATGGAATGAACAGGATGGATGGCAGGAAGTAAACAACTGGACATCAGAGCATGGACCTACTAGGACATGTGATCTTTACCCCTGACAGTGAGCATGGCTGAGGTCCTCTCCTGTCCACACATGCATGAGTACTCCCCAGCATCTGCCACAGCCAGACCATGGATCTGAAGCTCACACACGGCCCCATCCTGCCTCAGGCTGTATCTGTCTCCATCTCTGAGGGTGTCGGGCCCCTTCCTCCACTCCACAGGGGCTGCCTTGCTCAGCTCACAGCGTAGCGTGGCTGTGGTCCCTTCCATGGCCTCCTTGTTTCTCAATTTTCCTATGAACTGGGTGGGCAGTGCTGCAACAAGGTCAGACAGACACAGAGAACATCATCTTTGTTATCCCACATTGGAGGAAGGTGCCTTGTTGGGCCACATAGGCACAGCTTAGGGGACACCTACCTTTCACAGTGAGCATGGCGGACGTTGTTTGGTCCCCAAAGGAGCATGAGTACCGTCCGCTGTCTTGAGACCGCAGGTCACGCACCACCAGCTGCAGCACGGCAGCCTCCTGGCGCACGATGTATTTGTCACTCGACTTTAGAACACTGTCCCCAAAGCGCCATTCCACAGGTGCGGCCACAGATGACAGCACACAGCGCAGTGTTGCAATACTGCCCTCTGGCATCTCCAGGTCCTTCAGGGCCTCTCGGAACTGCACTGGCCGGGCTGGGAACAGGCAAGGCTCAGCTCACCCTCCCTGCACTGGACCCTGCCTGGGGACCCCTCAATGGCAGCATAGGACTGGGGACAGCACCTGCAATGAGCAGGGCAGGCCTACCTCACCCCTTCTACTTGGAGGCCAATGGTGGGGACCCCAAGACCTCTGGAAAGGGATAGGAACAATAAACCAGGCAGAACAGAGAAAGGTGGAGAGTTGTGGACTAAACTGTGTCCCTACATCTATATATTGAAGCCCTGACGCAGGATTTCAGTGTGACTGTGTTTGGAGACAGAGCCTTTAAAGAGAGGATCAAGTTTAGGTGAGGTCACTGGGGTGGGCCCCCATATAATCTGACTGGGGTCTTATAAGAAGAGGAGATGAGGACAGACACACACAGAGGAACACACCACATGAGCACACAGGGAGGAGACACATCTACAAGCCCTAGAGAGGCCTGGGGAGGAGCCAGCCCTAAGACACCCTGATCTCGGACTCCAGCCTCCAGAATATGAGGGATCGATGTCTATGGTTTTAACTGCCTGGTCTGTAGGACACTGTTACATGGCCCCGAGCTGACTACTGCACATAAAGAGTTCATGGCAAGAAGAGAGAGACACAGTGGTGTCAGAATACAAGATGAAGCAGGCATGAAGTAAGGAGACTGCCAGTCACAAAGAGACATGAGGCAGGGTATCTGCTGCCAGAGAGCAGCAGATACCCAGAAAGAGAGAGGCAGCCATGCAAGATGGGCACAGTGCTTGGAGAGCCAGAAGTGGACAGAGGTGCCATGGAACACTGGGTCCTTCCTGTGCTCCTGGTGGGTACTCATCCTCCCCCAAAGCCACACCTGCCCGAGGCACCTGGATGGCAGCAGGGCTGCCTGGGGCTCACCATGAACCCTGACGATAGCACTGCTGCAGGCGCCACCAGCCTCACACTTGTAACGCCCACCGTCCTGCAGGGTAGCCCCTGTGATGACCAGCTGGGCCCAGCGACCCTCAGAGCTCAGCCGGCACCGGGCAGATGGCCGCAGGGTCTTCCCATCCTTGGTCCAGCGCACAGGGATGTCTAGGACACTGGTCTCACATTCCAGGGTGAGGTCTTCGCCCTCCATGACCATGGCATCTGTGAGCTCCTGAGAGAAGACACTTGGCTTCTCTAGGGACAGAAAGAACTAAGGTCATCTGAGGGCTATTGCACTGCCTCTGAAGGGGCCACAAGGGTCTTGCTGTGGATCAGGCAGCACCCCAACAGTGCTCACCTGCCACCTTTGAGCCAGTGCCACAGAAATGGCTGCCGGGGAACTCACCCCAGTGGGGACGTAGCCAGGCCCACACCACATGGGGCACCATTCCACAACCCATAAAAGGGAAATTCATCCTGGAAGAACCCAGCCCCCAACCCACAGGCAGCCAAAAGAGCCTCCTCCATGAGTCACAGGACCACATCCAGCACATTGGAGCCACATCTGCCCCTCCAAGGCTGTACACCAGCAGCACGGACAACATGAAGCCCACATGCCCTGGCATCCACACCAACCCACCAGTGACCCGCAGGGCGGCCGAGGCCCGCTGGTCACCCGCCTCGAAGTAGATGGTGCCTGCATCCTTGAGTGCCAGCTGCCGCAGGGTCAGCACATGGTAGCCCCCGGGTTGGGCTTCGATCTCGTTGAGCTCGTTGGCATGCAGGGGTGTCTTGTCCAAAAACCAGCGCACAGGCATGTAATCAGTGGGGCACACCTGGCAGCGGAAGGTGGCTGAGGAGCCCTCACGCACAGTCACATCCTCTGGCCCCTCGATGATGCGCACGCTCTGGCCTGTGAGGGCACAAGCATATGTCAGGGGTCCCACTGTCTGAGAGACCTGGCCAGCTGCCAAGAGACACAGCACTCCCAGGATGGAGCAAGAGCAGCCAGGCCTGCGTGGACAGAACTCTGAAAACAAGCAGGTCGGAGCTGGGCGACCCAGAGACATTTGTCTGAGGTCTACTCTGAACCCCACACCTACCTTTTCCCACCTCGGAGTCCCTCTGCAAGGCTTGCTGAGCATGTCTGCAATCTGCTGAGGGCCTAGCCAGCATCCTCCTGCCCCTGCTATGGAGCCACGCTCACTGAGTGCAAGCACCCTGCCTGCATGCCTGCAGACACCACGCCATCACTATCATCATGCTGTGAAATTAGGTCTTATATTCACCAACAAGATGCAAGGTGAAGAAAACAGCTACAGCTGTGCAGAAATTCAAACCAGACACTGGGGGATGGAAAATGTGGCTCCCTGGAAAAACAGTTTTGTGGCTGTTGAGTCAGGGAGGGTGAGAGACAAGATTACTGGTGAGCACTGAGATAATTCTGCCCTCAAGCTCCTCCCATAGCCGCCATGCCTCGGAGGTGCACCTTAAAGCAGTGCCACTGACAGCACACATAGGGCCACGAGTGGAGGAAAGGTCATCAGTGGACTGGCACATGAAGATGACTCCAGCCACCACCAGGCCAGGGATGCCGCATGTTTTACACGTCACAAGACCTTCCATTGTCTTGTGACCTTCACCTTCACTGACTTATTCTTACTAAAGCAAGTACCAATTTCATTAGCTCCTGGGGTTCAGATTGTGCTAACAAAATGCTCTCACTGGATTTCCTGAGCTCACAGAGAGGAAAAGGCAGGATGAAGCTGCCTGGTTTACATTACTCCTGATGATTGTGGCAGGGTCTTTTGCACACTAAACCCTGTCACTCCATGTGGTCAGACCCCTGCAGGGACTGTGGGTAAACTTGGGCCTGGATGCCAGCCCAGGGGTCTAGGGCCCAGTGAAGGCTGTGACCAGAGAGCTGAGGCCAATGTGCCTGCACCCTGGGCTGGCCTCTGCCCTGCTACAATTTCAGCTTGCTCATCTACAAAGTGGAGAGAATGATCACAGTCCCCTCCCTGCCACTTGAGTGTGGAGACAGTAAGAACAAAGGCCACCTGCTATGGCCTGGATGTCTGTCCCCTAAAACCCCTGTAGAAACAAGTGCAGCTGTGTCAAGAGGCAGGGCCTTTAGTGGTGACTGGTCAGAGGGCTCTGCCCTCGTGAACAGGCCACTCCATCCATGAACTAGTGGATTCATGGGCCACCACAGGAAGAGAGACCTGAGGTGGCACGCACAGCCCCTCACCAGGGGATAGCCTGTGCCACCTCCCTTGAGACTGCAAAGTCCCCTCTAGAAGGCCCTCAACCTTGGACTTTGCCATCTCCAGAACTGAAGGAAATAAATTATTTTTCTTTATGACTCACCCTTCTTCCCCAGTATACAGTTACAGCACAAACACAATGGCACCAAACCATCAAGGAAGACCTACTGACTGTCATCTTTTCCCTGGCAGTGCCCAAGGCTCTCTCTGGGATAGAGTGGCATAGAGTACATGCAAACAAGTGCAGAGCCCATGCTGAATGGGGAGAAACGTGGTGACCAAAACACACATGAATGAACAAAGACCATGGGCTTGTTCATGGTAGGTCGAGCCAGGAGAGCCTCAGAGATCCTCAGGGTGCTTCCTCAACTCTCAGAGGCGGGGAAATCAAGGCTGGGCCTGTCCAGGGCCTGACCCCAGGCCGCCCTGAGTCTCTAACAACAATACCAGATGACACAGCTTGGGGCTGTACACACGCAGCAGCCTCACCTCGCACCAGGAGCCGGGCCCGAGACTGGGCCTGACCGATGTCACAGATGTATGTGTCACTGTCCGCTGTCTCCAGGGCAGTGATGTTGAGGCTAAGGGTCAGGCCCTCCTGGCTGGGCTGGTACTTCCCTGAGGCCTGAAGCTCCTTGAGGCCTTTGCACCAGGTCACAGAGGTTGCAGGGCGCTCCGTCCTGCATGTGAACACGGCCGTGCCCTTCTCCTCTGCCTGTAGGTCAGCCAGCTCCTCCATAAACCTGTTTGCCTCCTCTGGGAAGGAAGGTGGAGGCAGAATGGGGGTGTGAGGCCTGCACAGACCCCAGGCTGCCCTGTTCTCCTCCTAGCCTGGCCACAGAAGCTCTGGGACCTGGGTGAGCCCTTCCCACTTGTGACAGAGGGGCTGAATCTCCCAGGGTGGCCCCATGCCCCACTGGAGGAAATAGGCCACTGTGGGGACGTCCACTTGCTGGCCTCCCATAGTGCTTACCTTCTATGCAGAGGATGGCTGTGCTCGTGGAATCTTCCACTGCACATGTGTACGTCCCTGAATCCTTGAGTGTGGCTGCACGAATGACCAGTACAGCCTGTGTACCTTTACTGGACACGTCATACTTCTGGCCCTTGCGGATGGCCTTCCCATCCTTCAGCCAGCGCACCAGGGCACCTGCCCGGGACACCTCACAGCTTAGCACCACGTCCTTCCCCGGTGTGGCCCGCTGGTCCTCCAGAGGCTTTGTGATGCCCACTGGCCTCTCTGAAGGGAACAGAGATGGCTGCTCATCAGGCACAGCCACAGATGCAGCCACAAGCAGAAACACAACCACAGCTACAGCTATGGCCACAGCTGCACCCATGGCCACAACTGTAACCACAACTGTAGCCATGGCCACAAATACACCCATGGCCACAAATGCAGCCACACCCACAAATGCACCCATGGCCGCAACTGCCACAGTCAAGGCAAGGGCAGGGACAGGCATTTGAGAATGTATAGTCTCTGGTGATGGAGACCATAGAACCTACAAGCCTTAAACTCTGGGACCTCAGACCCCAAGAGCCTCAGAGCCCTGGAATGACAGAAGACCCACCCCCCATCACAAGGGTGGGACCTGAAAGGTGGGCAGATAAATCAAGGGTGACTTCACAGCGAAGCACATGGCCAGCAGCCTTGGCATGAGGGTCACCAGACTGGCTTGGTGAGAGAACTAGCAACTGATTAAGGCAATCAGACCACAACTAGACCAGAATCTGGGTCTGCAGCAGAAGTTTGGAGAAACTCATCCAAGAGCATGACCCTTCTACCCCCTCACATGACCAAAACCTCCCCTAGCACCCAGCAAGTGCCTCTGGGCCCCCACAGCCTCTAGAAGGGAGCTCTCCAGGGGTTGAGAAAACAGATCTGGACCCACTACTAGGCAGCCTTTGCAGCCTGAGACCTCAGCTCCCCACCACCTGGGGAGGGGCCCAGCCCATGGAACAAGCCCTACCCTGGCTATCACACCCACCTCTGATGGTGAGTGAGGCCTTGGAGGTGAGGCCCCGCACAGAGAAGACCACCTCCCCAGCATCGCTTGGTTCCACATCCCGCACCACCAGGGTGTATTTTCGGCCCTGACGCATGGCCTGGAAGCGGCTGGAGCTGCCCACTGTCTTCCCGCCGATCATCCACATGGCTGGGTCACCAGCACTCTCGTGGGACAAGACACACTCAAAGCTGCAGCTCTCACCCTCCAGCACATCTGTCGACTTCAGTCTCTTGGTGATGCCCACGTGCAGGTCTGCGGATCCCGGAAGACGGGTCAGGCCAGCTGGCCCCCAGACACCACCCAAGAGAACAGCACTGCCTCAGCCAGCCCCAAGAGGGACCAGCCCCAGAAGGGACCCAAACCTAGGGAGGGCCAGCCTAGAAGGACGAGATGCCAGGAAAAACCAGCCCCAGGAGTACCAGTCCAGGGAGGACCAGATCCAGAAAGACCAGCCCCAAGAGAACCAGATCCCAGGAGGGACCAGAGTCAGGAAGACCAGCCTCAGGACGACCAGCCCTGGGAGGACCAGCCAAAGGAGGACCAGCTCAGGAAGGGCTGCAGGGCAACACCCATCAGCAGACGCTCTACCCTTGAGACAGACACACCCTGATATCTTGATAAGCTATGAGCTCCCATCTGTGTGGCTGAGAGCACAAAGAGTCATAGGTTCATAATTCCAAGAGAGGAAGCACAGGAGCCCAGAGGAAGGATTTCTCCAGATGGGGAGCCCAGCTCCAGAATAAACTGGCCACGCTGCTGTCCCCTTCCCTGTCTCATTGCAGAACAGTCGTGGATCTGCCTCAGGCCTAAGGGAGCAGGCCTGCCACACTGCATGTCATCTGGAGCAGAATGCTTCTGGGATTGAGATCGGAATTCCTGGCAGCAGAGCTGGGACAGTGGGTGCACATAGGGGCCAG
>CAUYQG010228323.1:0-12918 GCA_963574415.1 Tarsius wallacei | reverse complement strand
AGTCTCACTCTGTCGCCCAGACTGGAGTGCAGTGGCCGCTCCCGGCCACCGCAGCCTCGACCTGCTGGGCTCCGGCGATCCTTCCGCCTCTGCCTTCCAAGTAGCTGGAACTACAGGTGCTCGCTACCACGCCCGGCTGATTTTTTTATTTATTGTAGAGGTGAGGTCTCGCTTGCCCAGGCGGGTCTCGAACCCGCGGGCTCAGGCAATCCACTCCCCTCGGCCTCCCAAAGCGCGGGATGACAGACTGAGCCACCGAGCCTGGCTAGGAAATTGCTCCCTTAAAGAGCTGAAGGGACTTGCCCAAGGTGGCACCTGAAAATTCTCTAAATAAATGTATGTAGTCTCTAAATATATACCATGTCATGATTATCCGACCCATTTCCTGATTTGCCTTCAGCCTCTCTATTGTCTAAATTCTTCTGGGTAAAATGGTCTCCATTGTTTAAGTGCAACTATTTTTCCCTGTCTTTATGGGGAAATTTGATGAAACCACTAATGATAAAGAATAAATTGAAAATTTTGCAGTAAGACCCAAAAACGAAAGAAATGCTGAAGAGAAATTAGTTTAAGAGTACAGTAAGTCCTGACTTCATGTTACAAAAGCATTACTAAACTTCTCAGTCAAGACCAAAACACTAAATATTAGCCTTTGAAATAAATGTGAGCTGTGGATACATTTAAGAAAGATGAATGCAAGCAAGCAAGGCAGTTAGTCAGTTCAGAACGGTTGGTGGCTGGAGCCCATCCCAGCAACAGGGTACAAGGTGGGACCCTGACAGGACGCCATCCATCACAGGGCACGCTCACTCACACCCACACGCACTCACACTGGGACCATGTAGACACACGCCAGCTGACCTGACATGCACAGCTTGGGGATATAGGAGGAAACTGGAGTACCCAGAGAAAACCCACACAGACGTGGGGGGTTCATGCAGATGCCACCTATACAGTGGCCCTGACCAGGAAGTGATTTTTGTTCTCATCTGTGTTATAATGAAATAAATAATGGGAGGAACTGCGGTGGGGTAGGGATACGGCATTAGCTTTTTCTTAAGTCATCTTTGCATTGTTTTGCTCATGACCAAGAGTGTGCATTACTTGTATGCCCACTTCAGTGGAAGTCAAGGAGGAACCCCAATCCATAAATGAGACAAGTTCATAAACAGGTGTGCTTCCCAGAAAAGGAAGTCCATTGGCCATTGATCACTTGCATTAAAGAAATGCAAGTTAAAACAGCATTAAGATATCACCTTTTATGTAGAAGACTGACCAAGTTTCAAAAATCTGACAGATGCCCAGCAGGTGAGCACTTAGACCATTCTCATACATGTTTAGAAGAGAGCATGTATCGGAGCATACTCTTTGGAAGACAGTTGCTTAGTGTGTATTTCACCTTAAATGCATACTATATGATCTGGAATTCCACTTGTAGGATTTTATCCTGGAGACCTACGCATGTACATGCAACATTGTTTATGAGAGCAAAACTTAAGACAAAAGAAAAATGCTGAAGAAGTCAAGTACATCACACACTGTGCAATGGCAGTGAGGTAATGCAAGATGCTTTATTTTTTCATGAGACAGTATGCAACAACATGTACGTACGCATTGGTTTTTGGTTGGTTGGTTGGTCAGTTTTTTAAAATTTTGTCTCTTAAGTACATGGCCGTGTACTAGGAAGTTCTAGAAGAGATTTTATTAAATTATTGATGTCGTTTACTCTGAGAAATGACAGTCGGATCTAGAGTATGTGGCAGATGCAGTTCTGTTGTATCATCTTTTGTATCTTCTCAGTTTTTTGCCATATGTTATTTTCACACTTTTTAAATTTCAGAAAAGTCACTGCCAAAAAATGTTCCTCAAATTGAATAAATTGATCTTCTTTAATGCTAAAAAGGTAAAATTAAAGTGCTCAAGTTTAGCTTTTTCCTGGTAATTGTGGATAATAGTTATTACAGAAGAAGCTAAAAACAGATCTCACACTGGTCTTGATCACCTGGTCCCACCTCACTCTTTCCCATCAGTACTTACCCCGCTGCTGGAGCCACAAAACTAGAAGTCATCTTTGATTCCCGTTTTCCTCAACCCAAATCCAGTTCTTCCTGACAAGTCTGGATGGCGCACGGTTCCTCCCTGCCCCTCCGTCTCTACTGTGCGCACCCAGTCCAGCCACCACGCCTGACTCTTGCTGGGACAACCATCTGCTTGCTTTCTTCCAGTTCTTCCGACAGTGTCAGGTGAACTTTAAACATGCAAATCAGGTTGTATAACGCCCTGTTTAGAAGCCCAGAGGGACTTCCCATTGCACTTAGAGTAGATCCAGATGTTTGTTCTGGCGGACCAAGGGCCCTGAGTGACCTGCCACTGGAGCTCTCAGGGCCCTGGCACGGGAGTCCTCTCGCTGCCTCAGCCATCCCAGCCAGCCTTCTGTTTTGGTGCTCTGCAGTCACGCCCACCCGAGGGCGCTTGCAGGAGCCACGCCCAGGTGTGCCCTGGCAGGCTCCTTGGATCGTTGTGGTCTCAGCTTGAAGGTCTCCGCTCCAGCCTGTTCTTCCCGGCGTGCCCGTCTCAAGAAGCTTCTTGCCAGGCTTCTTCACGTCAGCTTGCTTTATTTTCTTCTTAGCCCTTCACATGGCGAGATAATTGCGCTATTTTTCACATTGGCATTCTACTGTTCGCTGAAGTAGGTGATCTTAAATCCTCAGAATGTATATTTTCCCCATGGGTTCCAAGAAAACAGTTTCACTTTGGATAAAGAGAAAAATAGTCCACAAACGTTGTTACTGTGCTTACATTGGCGTTCAAGGAGAAAGAAGGAACTCAGCACAACCGCGAGATACTTTGTACCAAGAGTAGAACCCAACCCATAATGCCCCAGAATCTTCCCGCTGGTTCGATGCTTTATCTGTCAGCGGTTCATTCCCTACTGGATCTGTCTGGAAAAGTCTGGTCTCAGTGCAGCATAAACAGTCTGAAGCCCACCTCTCCCCTTCCATTTCGGATGTCTCTGTCTCTTGGAGACTCTTCATTACATTGCGGTTCCCATTCCTGATGGCTGAGAATGAATGCATGATTATTAGGCCTAATAATCACAAGACGCTCTCTGTGCCTTCACCATGGACCTTGCCCCGTATGCTTCATGCTGTGTGAAGCCTAAACCCGCTGTCAGAACACAACGAAGGAAGGTTTTTCTTTCTCCCTTTTCCATAAAAGTAAAATGAGAATGACTATTATTTCCAATTTTTAAAACGCTGTTTCATTTTAGCATTGTACGGTGCTTTCTAAAAAATTGAGTAAAGTTACCAAAAGCCACAGTTTTGTGTGTCAGCATTCATTTGAGTATTTTCTTAAAGGTAAGATTATGATGGTAATTTGTGTTTCAAAATACTACACTGATGTTTTCGCTTTTTGCATTTTACAGAGAAAATGTTAAATACATTTTTTGTAAGCTGCAGCTTTGTCGGTACTCATATATTTTGGACATTTGATCTAGAAAACGTGTAGTTTTACTCTCGCAGTTCCTCCAGCCAGTTGCTGGCAGTGAGAGTAAAAGGAACTAGAGTCTTCCTATGTTAGATCTTATTCTCCAGTTAGGGAGATGAGCTAAGCACGAGAAGTTAAACACGGACAATATCCCAAGGCTACGTAGAGCTGATGATACACAGATTATCCTTTCACACTGACTATATTTTGTGTGACAGTGTTTCAGAGGACCAGAACAGGGCAGACATTGATTGCATTGTAGTAGTTTATGTTCTGCCGAGAGGACTATCTGTCTTTGTTGTTGAGTTTCCCTTTCTTCTTCTGGAGTCCTTATTGCCTTCCGTATCCTTTCATCGTGATTTTATTCTCATCTTTATATTTTTACAACTTTGGTTGCCGAACTGTTTCATAACACTGCTTCCATCAGCCCTCAAACCATAAGCTTCGGCAGAAGGCAAGAAAATGAGGACGAGGTAGCTTGGTAGCGTTCTTCTCTGGCATCTGTTTGAGAGTAATCCCTGAATCTGTTTGTTCTTACCACAAGCTATGCACACGTTTTTACGTGTGTGCTACTTCTTTTGTAAAAATCCACAGTTAAGAAAAGCTACCATTTTAAATTATAAGGCTAGTTTATCTTGGTTGATTAGATATGCATTTGATTAGAAGAGAAATGTCTAACCTGTTTCATGTAGCTAGAAAGAACTCCCTAATTATTGATTCTGGTTACCTAAACATCATCTGTTTTTGGGGGGTTTTCGGGGGTTGTTTTTTTTTTTACTTTCCTGATATTAAATCATTGTTTGGGAATTGGAATGCCATGTATAGCATTTAACTACATTTCCTCACTATGAGTTTCTTGATTTAGCATCTATTTTACTGATCTTGCCTTAACACAGGTTGCTACCCACTGTGAAATATAGTGATAACTAATTTATTAGGCCTCAAGGAATGAATCCCTCCCAATTCATCCCAAGTGACTCAATATCTTAAGGATCTGCTGAACTGAGTAATAAGATATCAACGTACTTTATAAACCAGTCCGATGAAGTTCAATTTCTTTTATAAAATTTTAATTAGGTCCACTTGATCTTGGCTAAAGAGCTCTGAAGAATACCCAAAGGACAAACAGAAATGGTTCTCCAAAAACTGTTTTTCCTCTGCTCAACTGCCAGAATAAAAAATTTAGTCTGGTTGCAGTTGAAACCTTAACCCTCCAGAATTTCGGAGTAAACCATCTTGATCATTAAAAAAGGCCTGAGCATGTTCCCTGCAGTGTTTAATGTTTGCATTGCACGGTCACTGGCACATAGTAAGCACTCAGTAAACTGTGGCTCTTACTTGCTGAGTTTGGCAAGATGCCTCCCCAAAGTGCTTATTTTGTAATCTGTTGAACTGCATCATTTAACATTATCATTTTGTGCCTCAGAGTTTCTGCCAAACACTAGCATTAGTTTGGGCATAATATATAGTAACTGTTCTTTCCGGTAGTGATAGCTCCACTGCTTCAGCTTCATCCGAAAATCAAAGGTGCCAGACTTTCAATTTCACGGATCAGGTAAAGTTTCCCGTGATTGGGAGACCGGCCTTAGGTTACCAGTGTTTCTGTGTCATTGAAAAAGTATGCCAAACAAACAAACAAACAGAAAGAAGTCTGTTGTCAGTTCATTAAGAAAAAAAGATAAGCCTAGGATCACAAAAGTAGGAGGAACCTAGATTCAGAATAAAAGAGTCATTTAAATGAAATGAAATTTAGCCTTCATAAGGATTTGCCACCTTGTCTTATTTTTCTCATTCCACTGTATATCAACTCTTGGAAATCACAACTTGAAGCCACGTTAAGTCCTTAGTAAACCATAGGGCCCTCCTGGAAGAGGAGATTTTTCTTAAATTGGCTATCAAAGGGCAACGTATGTGCTCACACTAAATATGGGATTAGATTGTTTATTTAGATGTGGGTTTGGAGTGGAAGCCAGTGATACAGCCCCTTTGTTTTCACTTTTTGGTTTTATTGAACTAAGCAGTACTGAGCACCCCTGTTTCTGGGAGCTGCTCTGGACTTCAGGATTGCACGTGTGCGTAAGTAAACGGAGCCTTTGTCCCTGGCAATCTTGGTAGAAGTGAGCAAGGCCGGCCCCTCCGGTCACTGCAAGTAACTGTAGGACAGAATTTGGAGAATGGCTAAGAGCCTGGAGTCTGTATTGATGTCATATAACTTGAGCCATAGGTAATCCGCAGATCCACAGAAATAATCTACAGACCCACAGAAGGGGAGGCAGAGAGATGGACAGACTGCCACGTCTCACTATAGTCTTGGTCTCTTAAGTACCGTCTTGGAATGATATGTACTAAACTCGTAGAATAATGGGGCAGTTGTATCTAAAATCCAAGTGAGGACGTTTAGCAAACTAGTTTAATGAGTTCCCATTTCTGAAGATGGACTGTGCTAGGCTTCTGTTCCGTCCTGAGGCTTATCAGAAAAGTACCTGGATGTGCTACTGTGTGTAGCCTTCCCCTTTCCAGTTTTGAGGGACTTGATGTGATGACTTACAACAGGTGGATCTGAGATATCTCAAGAGTGACAAAGGTTCCCAAATGAGGTGGAATATCATAGGCTCATACTGTAAAGAGAAATTGCTCTGTAAATAGTGGCCATTTATGCATCTAATACACATTCCCAAATCCACCCTTATTGTCAGTTTAGATAATTAAACTAACATCTTCCACCAGGAATCTATGTAGGCCTTTTTTGTCGGAAAATAAACTAGCTTTAAAAAGAAGCTGTACATATCATTGAATTGTTTATGGTGACTGAAAAATAAAAATAAATTGGCTTCAGTGTCCATTAGTAGGGTGTGTTTAAATAAATCAGAATATATCCTTTCAAAAAAAAATTTTAAGAATATGTCCCAGTTTGGGTGTCAATGTGATGTTCGCTTCATAAAATGATTTGAGGAGAGTTTATTTGCCAACTGACAAGCCCTAACATCTAGGATCTACAGGGAACTCAAACGAGCTGAAAAGAAAAAAACGAACAGCCCCGTTACAGAGTAGTCAAAAGATATGAATAGACACTTCTCAAAAGAAGACACACAAGCAGCCAACAGATACATGAAAAAATGCCCAGCCTCACTAGTCATCAAAGAAATTCAAATTAAAACCACACTGAGATACCACCTAACTCCTGTCAGGATGGCCATCATCAATAACTCAAAAAAACAACAGATGCTGGAGAGGATGCGGGGAAAAGGGCGCACTTCTACACTGTTGGTGGGAGTGTAAACTAGTACAGCCTCTGTGGAAAACCATTTGGCAATCCTAAAAGGTCTAAAAATCAGCCTTCCATACTACCTCACAATCCCCCTACTGGGAATATACCCGGAGGAACTCAAGTCACTCTATGAAAAAGATACCTGCACACGCATGTTGACTGCAGCATTGTTCACAAAGCAAAAACATGGAACCGACTGTGCTGCCCATCAAAAAAGGACTGGATAAAAAAATGTGGTACATATACACAATGGAAGATTACACAGCCATGAAGAAGGACAAACTTCACAGCAACTTGGATGGACTTAGAGGCTGTAATACTGATGATCTTTCACAGAAACTAAGAACTGAATACCACATGTTCTCACTCATAAGCAGACCTTGAACAACTATCCTAATACTACAATAAAGGGATCGGCAGTAGTGGGAAACTGCCGGGAAGGGAGGGCACACCTCATCAACAAGAGCACCTGCGTAATGAACATTTGCATACCTAACCTTGAATTGTACCCCACGTCTTTAAAATTAAAAATAAAAAAAAGGATATATCTATTAAGTCAGATACTGTGCACTCGACAAAAATGATGTGCATTGATTAGTATGGAAAATGTCTGTGAAAAAGGCAGTGTATGTTTAGAGCAACGTGTAGGTTATAATTCCTTTTTTTGAAAAAGTAAAATAAAGTAAATGTGTGTATCATTTCCTGAAGGAAAGTATATGTATACGTATGCATATCCTAAATGCACTAAAACGTTTTTCTCAACAGTTTGCCTGCCTTTCTGGTGGCGTTCCCTGAGCCTGATAGGATATCCAGATTTGCCTAATAACTGGACGGGAAATGCACTTGACTCACCTGCAGTTCGTTGATAGCAGTTAGCAAGGCGCTCTTACCAGAAGAGTCGCTGGGAAAGAGAATTATGGCATCTTTGACCCTCAGGAGGACAGTACGGCATCAACAGGGCTTCTCACCATCTCAGCCTTGGTAGCCCCCGGCCTCCCCCACAGGCCAAGGGGTCAAATGCAAGGGCAGCAGTACTGAGAGTCAGAATAAACTGAAATAAGACGACTCCAGTTTCACTTCTGTCTGAAATAACTACCCATGGTGAGATGCAGCATGAGATGACTCGTTGCAAACATCGTTTTGGCCCTCGGTTCAAAAGCGTAAGTGTGGAGGTTCTGTGGACACGGAGCCTGCCGCTGTTCAGAGGCTGCAGACTGCAGATGGGGGACCAGTCCTGCCACGTGGCTGTCCTTCGTGAGTCACCCTCCCCAGTGTGGGTGGCCCTTGGGGAAGCCGGATTTTCCTTGGGCAAGCTGCAGTAGCGTCCAGGCTGTCGGAGAGTGCCAGTCCTCTGGAATGAACGGTCAGTCCATCTTGCAGAGAGGCCCTAGCATGTAAACTTGGAAGATCAGCACCGTGCAGACCTTTTCGGGAAGGAGGCATTTGCAAGTGAAGCGAAACTGCTTTATCTCAAGATCAATTAGCTTTGGGAATACAGCTAAATGAAACAATCGTTCATGAAACTTCTAATTATTCTTTCCTAATTTGTGCTAAAATCCAAAAGGAGTAATACTGGATTATCTGCTCCCTTGAATTAAATATCCCTGTGTGCCACTTCATTTGCATACATGAGTAAGGCTTTACAATAATATATGGGATATGAGGGGAGTTTTTTTCTTCCAAAAGTTGATAACCCCACAAGCCCAAGGAGTCAACTATATTCTGGACTGTGGACTTGAATGGAATTTGTTTACTGATTAGCTAATTAGAAATTATTCAAGCAGGAATCCTCAAGAAAATTATTTATTGGTTCATTTCCCATTTTGCAAAAAATAAGCAGCAAGGAATAGTAAATTGAAAGTCATAGCGAATCAAGACTTTATTTAATGCTTTTTTAGATTTGTTTCAGTTCTATAAATTATTTGTTGCCTTTGATTCTACTAGGCAGCCAAATATATGTGTTAATGACTCAGATTCTGTCTGGGCAGTCAGTATAACATGTACCCATAGTTTGACCTCAACTTAAGGTTCTTTTGAAGGAATACAGCATCAATCCAGAGCAATCTTCCAACTGCCTGAATCATTACAGTTCTAGGAGGAGAGTTAGCAGCTCTCCCATGGGACTCAGACATGAGGAGGATAGCGCCATCAGACCATTAGCACGGTAGTTCCTTCCTCTGGCCTTGTAAGCCATTCCCAGGAGACAGACAGAAAAGCACATAAAGCCTGTTGCTTATCACAGCTATGAAGTCTATAAATAATTACTCCTTCTTGTTTTTGAATAAAGTAGGGGGAAAAAGTATAGTACCATTGAAAGTAAGCATTCAAATTATACTCTCTGATGTAACAAAGTCGTGTTCCATGTTTTCGGAAAAATCATGACTCTGTTCTTTTAAAGACATGTTTCTAATTGCAGTTGCCTAAATCAGTGATTTTTGTTGTGGTATGTTTTGTTTTTAAATAATTATGTCCTTAGTGGAATGCTGAAAATGTAAAGTAAAAATTGAAACATAAATAACATGCCAATTTAAAATGGAAGTATGTGGAATTGGAGGAAACAGAAATAAATGAAATCAGAATAATGTGAAAGTTGGAAGGTCTGCTTCAGGATTCTGTGAACCAAACACTTGGCAGCTCCCCAGGGAACGTTAATTGCCTTCTTGCGTATACATTTCCAAATCTGCCAACTCATCATTTTAGCTAAAAATGTAGTCATTATAACAAGATTGGGAATAGTTAAATATTGTTCCTTTTCATACCTGTCTTAGGGAACGAATAGTTTCTGAACACAAGCTATTTTATCTTTAAAATATATTTTTAAGCATGATGGGTATTTGTAAAATAGGTCAGATAAGGAACACCACAGCTGTCTCTCAAATAGTGTCTAGACGGGACTGGAGTTAGTGATGTTTTTTGAATCTCCCATGCCCACAGATAAGGTTCATTTGGCCCAGATGTCTAGATTGCCTGGCCTTTGGTAAGTGGGATGTCCAGGACACCCTGGCCCCCAGACCAGGGGAGCAGAACCCTCTCCGGACATCTATCCCTTTGCTACACACTCAGCCTTTTAGTGTCAAATGTCCACAGTCTGAATATCATCTTAGAGACTAGAGCTTTATGAACACGCGGTTTCCTCAGCAGGCTTGTGGACTTAGAGATGAACGTGACCCTAGAAATGACTCTGCCGATCCTTCATCCTGTGAGTGGCCCACACTCGCATGCCTGCTGCAAGACGGGCGTAGCCATTTCCCCCGAAACACACCCTGTTTCAGCCGCGACAGCCAGGTGCGTGGGTGTGTGCCCCTGTGCTCTGCCTGCATCCACACGTCTCCGCAGCTTGGCCTAAGGAGAGGCAGGGCCCTTCTGTCTGGAGAGCCGTCTTCTCTCTGGGCTCTCGAACCCCTTCTCTGACTCAGGCACGACCATTGCTCTTCTGAGTACTGCCGCTGAAATACGTTAATTCTGCAGGCTGAGTGGATGGTGACCAAGGCATCCCTTCACATGAACATACCTTGCATGCTAAGCCCGGTTTTCTTCCTGGCAGCACTGTTTCCCCTCTAGAGCTTGGGCGTTCTTGCTCTCTTGGTCGGGGGGTGATGGGAAAGAGTGCTGTTTTCCTTCAGTTACGAATGTGTGCAAAGAATGAGGAGGGAGAATGTATAGCCCTTTCTAAATCCTAGTTGTCTGACGGTACGAAAATGTCAGTATATCTTTGGTTTTCTCCTGACGTGCCCCATTAAGGGCATGGATACAATGGTATGTGTGGATACATAAGTGCGTGGATACAGAGTAATTGATTTTAGTATACTGCTGACCCTCCTCACCTGAGTACACCATCAGGTGCTCTAATCCCCCACCTGGGCCAGCCCTGAAGCCCTGGAAGGTGGGCGGGGCTTCCTCCCTGTGCTCTTCCTTCTCCAGGATGAAGTCATCATCTCGTCCGGCCCTGATATTGCCTCACGTTGAAGCTTTTGTTTCTGATATTTCTCTAGACCATCCCAATTTGTCGTTTTTGACTTTGGTCAGTGATGGAATGATTGGAATAAAAAACCTGATATGTCATAAACACATTAATGGCAACTGCCATATGTTAATAAAATTTGAAGGTAACTGTTCATTCTGTTTGGAGGATTGGGCATTCCTTTTATCAAGGCCAGCTGAAAATAAAAACTGACTCTCACTCCCAGATCCTAATAAATATAGGGTATTTTCTAAACAAATGAATGTACCATTTTTCAGATCTCTGTGTCTTGTTTCTGTCCACTTCTTATTAGGTGGACTGTGCATCAGTGTTTGGGGACAAAAAATCTAGATTGGGCTAGATGGGGGGCTAGTTGGGGACAAAAAATCTAGAGGACCAGGGCGTAAGAGTACGCTAACTCAGGTTCCAGGCACAGTTGTGCTCACAGCTGTCCTTTCTTCAGCCTTCTTCATCGTCCTGGCGGAGACGCCGTGACACGACTGCAAGAGTTCACCAGGAGTTGTGGCTGATACCCCGCAAAAGGCAGGGGGCTGGCTAGGAAACCCAGGCAGGCCCAGAGCAGCATTTGGGCAGGAGGCCTTCCACAGGCCTGCAGACCTGGCTCTGCTCATCCCTCCAGCCATCTCTCCCAGCTTCCTTTCCCCCCTTCACCGGCATCGGGAGCTGCCTCTGGACCCTGGTGGCCCCCCTGCTTGTGCATTCCCTCCTGGCCCAGGCCCTCCCTCTCCCTAACTCTCCACTCCTCCTCCAAGAGTCACCTCAGGGGTCCCCTCCTTGGAGAAGCCTCTGTGACTCCCACCATGTGGAGTTGCGTGTCCTGGCCATAGGTGCTCAGAGGACTCTTGGCATTTGCTGCACGCTGTCGGAATTCCGTATGCTTCGGTCTTTCTCTCCCATGATGCCGTAGGGCCTTTTTGATGTATTGTAACCCAAGGCCGCATATAGTCCTGGCAGATAGTTTCAGGCAGTGGCTGTGCATCGAAACTAAAACCAAAATGCGAGTGATCAGGGATCTGCAAGGGAATTTACCGGCCAGGAGAAGAGCTGGCTTTATTCTTCTGAATTACCACGCATGTCTTGAAGTTTTAAGGGGCCCGCTCCAAATAAACTGTACCCAAGAGTATGGCAATGTCCTAGGAACCACTTTGTATGTATTTGTGTATCTATATGTTTATAACTCTTTTTTAAAAGGACTGACCCTTTTTAAAAAGCATTTCTCCAAGATAAGCCACGAGGCAGTAATTTTCAAACCCCATGCCTTTGACCTTTTCAGATTTGCATAACGTAATTTTGCTGAGATTCTTGAACATAGATTAAATAGGACAAGGAATGAGTTAATGCCTTAGAAAATATACTTAGGAAATAGATAAATAGTGTGAAAATAAACATAAGAAAGGAAGTCTAATTAATGGAGGAAGTGTTTGGAGAGGGGTGGTGTATAACTAATGAATCTTTCAGATTCGTCTTTTATCTAAATAATATTTTGTGTATAATGTCAATGCCTAAAACATCTTAGACTCTCAGGCTGAAATCAGTTAAAATGCTGACAGGCTTTATGTGGGCCTGGGGCATGGTCTGATTTCGTTTTATATTCTACTTAGAATGGTTGTGTATCTCCACATAGCACCTGTCCCTTCCCAAACATTTGTCTGTTCGTCAGCAACACACAGTAGCTTCTTTCCGACTTGAAAGTCAACATTAATTTTCAATTTGGAGATAGGCGTCTGAGCCGAAACTGGGAGCCTAAGAAGACAACGCTTGGCTTTAAATATCCAGTGGGGTCGACTGGCCGAGATGCCATCATAAAGAAGCTGCTGTTTCACGCCTGCTGTGCAGAACCGTGGAAAACGGAATCGGTCTGACCCTAACGCTTCAATGTCTTCTCCCCCTAGTGGCATTGGCAGGAACTGGCCCTGGGCCTCTGGAGGCAGCAGCATCCTGGCGGAGTTCGGGACCCTGCACTTGGAGTTCATGCACTTGAGCCACTTGTCAGGAAACCCCATCTTTGCCGAGAAGGTGAGCTTCTCCAAGCAGCACTTGAGGGACAGCATCCTCTCCTGGGAGAGTGGTAACCGGGGATGTGGAAATAACAACCGGGCGGAGGTAGCTCTTTCTAGAGTCTGGCAACAGTCTTTCCGTGGCACGCCGCTCTCCTGGGGAGGGAGGCCCGCCTTCCACA
>CAUYQG010228318.1:0-40225 GCA_963574415.1 Tarsius wallacei | reverse complement strand
AGACCTCGTCTCTACAATAAATCAAAAAATTAGCCGTGCATGGTAGTGCGCGCTTGTAGTTCCAGTTACTCAGAAGGCTGAGGCGGAAGGATCGCCGGAGCCCAGCAGGTTGAGGCTGCGGTGGCCGGGAGCGGTCACTGCACTCCAGTCTGGGCGACAGAGTGAGACTCCGACTCAAAAAAAAAAAAAAATTGAATGTCAGTCTTTTTTAAAAAATGACTTGCCCTCTTCATGACTGTAAAACCAAGGCATAAAGAGCTAAGTGGAAAGAGGAATGAACTCAGATTTTTAAAAACATCTCCACAAAATAGCCTCCACAATCATGTCAAGAAAAAGAAATACATTTGGCAGCCTTGTTCTTTTTTTGATTGGCTTTGCCAGAGGCATCTTCCTAGAAAAGCTGCAGACAAATGGCTTTGTCTCAGGATGCTGCGATGTGGCGGCATCTGCAATGGGCCACTAGGACTGATTTCATCATTTATTTCCAATGTGCTGGCCAAACCACCAAATTGAGCCATGCACACAGTGGGATGCATTGTTTCTGGACTGGTGGTTCATCATGACTGCAAATGAGAACAATTGAAATTAAAAAATATCAATCAAATCCATCCCCTAGAGAATAAAACCAAGTCTGATATACCCAGAGCCACAGCCAACCAGTTTAAACTAATAAATGAATTCAGTTAGGTTATAGGACACAAAAGCAACATACAGAAATCAATTGTGTTTCTATACACAAACAAGAAAGTATACTAAAAGAAATTAAGAAAACAAGTCCATTTATAACAGCATCAGAAGGAAAAAAGTACTTAGAAATAAACTTAACCAAGGAGGAAAAATATTTGTATAATGAAAACGATACAAGATTGATGAAAGAAATTAAAGAATACATAAATAAATGGGAAAATATTTCATATTCATGGATTGGGAGACTTAATTTTTTTAATGTTCATATTACTCAAAGTAATCTACAGATTCAATGCAACTCATAAAGATCCTAATGGCATTTTTTTTTAGACACAGAAAAGTTAATTCTAAAATGCATATGGAACTACAAAATATTCTGAATAGCTAGAACAATCTTGAGAAAGAAAAACAAATCTGGAGGCATCACATCTCTTGATTTCAAAACATATTAGAAAGCTACAGCAATTAAAACAGTATGGCACTGGTATTAGAACAGACATATATAACAATGAACAGAATATAAAGTCCAAAAGTAAACTCACACTTACACAGTCAACTGATTTTTTACAAGGGTGCCAATAATAAACAATGGGGAAAAGATAGTCTTCTACAAATGGTGTTGAGAAAACTGGTTATCCAAATGCAAAAGAATAAAATTGGACCCTTATCTTACACCATACACAAAAATCAACTCAAAATGGATTAAAATTTTTAATAGTAAGGCCTGAATCTCTGAAACGTCTAAAAGAAAACAGAGGGAGAAAACTTCATGACATTGGTCTAGGCAATAATTTCATGATCATGACACTGAAAGCACAAACAACAAAAGAATAATAGACAAGTGGAATGGCAACAAACTAAAAAACCTCTGCATGGCAAAGTAATCAATCACAGAGTGAAAAGGCAGCCTACAGAATGGGAGAAAACATTTGCAAGCCACATATGTGATAAGACATTAATATCCAAACTATACAAGGGGCTTCTACAACTCAAAAGAAAAATAAATCTGATTTTAAAATGGCCAAAGGTAGTAATGGGAAACTGCCAGGGGAGGGAAGGTGAGATTGGCAGTTGAGGGAAACTGTTAGGGGAGGGAGGGGCATACCTCATCAACAAGGGCACCTGCATAATTAATGTTTGTATACCTAACCCTGAATTGTACTCCACATCTTTTAATAAAAAATAATTATTAAAAATAAATAAATAAATAAAAATGGCTAAAGGACTTGAATAGATATTTCTTCAAAGAAGACATACAAATCCTCAACAGCTATATGAAAAGATGGTCAGTATCACTAATCATCAGAGAAACACAAATCAAAATCACAATGAGATATTATCTCACACCTGTTAAGATGGTTATTGTCAAAACAACAATAAGAGCAACAACAACAGAAACCAAAACCAAAGAATAAAAAGTACTGGCAAAAATCTGGAGAAATTTGAACCTTTATGCACTGTTGGTGGGAATAAAATGATGCTGCTGCTATGGAAAACAGTGTGAAGTTTCCTTTGCAAATTAAAAATAGAACTACCATATGACCCAGCAATTGCACTTCTGAAGATATATCCAAAAGAATTGAAATCAAGATCTCAAAGGATATTAACATTCTCACATTCATTGCAGCATTATTCATAATAGCCAAGATATGGGAACAACATAAATGTTCACTGACAGGTGAATGGGTAAAAAAAAAAAAAAAAGTGATACACACACACACACACACACACACACACTCCTACCATATGCAACTACATGGATGAACCTGAGGTACATGATGCTATGTGGAATCAGGCAGTCACAGAAAGACATGCATGGCATGATTCCACTGTATGAGGTGTCTAAACAGCGAATGGTGGTTGTCAAGGGCTGAGGGGAAGGGGAAATAGGACTGTTCAACAGGTATAAAGTTGCAGTTTTATAAGATGAACAACTTCTAGAGATCTGCTGTCCAATATTGTGTCTATGATTGCAATACTCTACTGTGTACTCACAATTTTGTGAAGAGAATAGATCTCATGTTAAGTGTTCTTATCACAATAAAAAGACCATATTTATGGAGGCCCCGTCTCCTCTATAGTATTCTGTTTTCCCATCTATGAAATGAATAGTCTGAATCAGTGATCTCTAACTCTAAATGTTAACTTTAAGAAAAGTTCATTCCGGCCAGGCTCGGTGGCTCAGCCTGTAATCCCGCGCCTTGGGAGGCCGAGGTGAGTGAATTGCCTGAGCCCACGGGTTCGAGACCCGCCTGGGCAACTTGGCGAGACCTCATCTCTACAATAAATCAAAAACAACAAAAAAAAGAAAAGTTCATTCCAAGTTGGCCCTGTAGTATTTTGAAAAAGATGGCTCAAAGGTAATAGTATGATCAATTCTTCAGTGAAACTTTTGAAGATCTTAATGTAAATTAAAAGGAGCAAAATTTCCTCCCTTTCAAAAATAATATTTGCTTACAAATTAAAATAATATTGCTAGAAGCAGAGAGAAACCACCCATAATTCCATGGCCTATAAACAGCCTCTATTCTTTCATTCAGGACTAATTTTATGTTTGTTTCATAATTAAGTTCATATTGTGTGTACAATTTTGGGTTCTACTTTTAGTAAACTTTTTTTCACTAATTCAACCAACAAACATTTATTGACTATTTATCAGCAGTGCCCCAAAAATGTATACACATTTTAAGTATGACATTCACCCAAATAATGGCATTAATTAAACTAATGTTAGCATCACCATGCAACAGGCAGGACAAAGAAAATGGCAGAAGCACGGTTGAACGAACGTCATACTACACATTGCTACCATAATTCAATTCAACTTCAAAAAGGAATACATAGATAACATCGCTTAAAATGTGTAAACATTTTTTTGACTCCCCTTGTATTATATGTGAGGCACTAAAGAAACAATGATGAGCAAGATAGGAGGGGGACTCCCCCCCCAAATGGAATTATTTGTTGAAGGGGAGCCCCTTATACAACAGGTTTCCTCCCTAGGAAAGTGTTCTAGGAACCCATCAGCATCAGTGTACTGGCTAGCATTGTTGTGAGAGGCTGCCTTTGGCTTCAGTCAATGTTTTTTTGGAGATTCTTTCAAGGCACTTGCACATTTCACCGTGGGTGATTTACAAGTGCTCCTGTCCACACTGTGCTAAGTGTTCAGCATGCCTTGTTAAAAATAGCATGACCCAGTGCCTCAACCTACCTGTCCACCTGATCTTGCCCTCAGCAACATTTTTTTGGTTTTTTTCCCTGGATGAAAAAAGTTCTGAAAGGGAAATGTTCTGCTGACATGGAAGAGGTGAAACAAAAAATGGCAGAGGAACTAAAAGGCATCAAAATGGATGAGTTCAAAAACTTTGGGCAGTGGAAAAACATCTCAATAGGTGTATTGCCTCAAGCGGAGATTACTTTGAGGGTGACTGAAGTTGAAACACGTAAGAATAAATATACAATTTTTAATAAATAAATTCTGGTGGTTTTTTTGTTCCCCTCCTTATACAGTCCCATCTAAAGAATCTCATAATTTGTATGGTAAAATATATACGTAATCCAGCAAATAAAATCTAGCATAAGTATTTTGGGAAGGAAAGCACATTCTGTGGGAGCAGAAAGTGTTCTCAGTGGTTACAAAGTCCTATGTTGAAACAAACATGAGTTAGCACATGGCTTCTCAGCAAACCATTACATTTCATAGCCACGCTTGAAGCCAGGTATGGACAAGCAGCTTAATCAAAAACAACAGGATACAGGTGAATGTCATTTTAAAAAATCACTTCTAGATCCTTCCCTTGTCCCTTTACTCCTTCACTGTTGGCTAGAGTAGAACGTGACGATGGGAGCAGGTACAATCGCCTAAGACCACCTTAGGTGGAAGCTGCATATGGAGGATAATAGAGCAACAACATAAATAGAATTCTGGATTCCCATATCAGACCTTAACTGCCTACACTTGGATTTCTATATAAGAAAAAAAAGTCATGTACTTTGTTTAGAAGCTACTCTTATACATCTGTCTTCAGTTTTTTGTTTTGTTTTTTAGCATTTCAGGACTACTGAATGTATTATAATTGACATTGTCAAAAATGGAAATGTAATATGGGTGAGATTTAAGAAATTGCACAGGATGTAAAGGATAAGGAGTAATTCAGATATTATGGTAGGTACAAATGATAAGCAAATGTTCCAGTGTAAATATGTCTTTGTTATAGCAGCTGGAATCTCAATTCTAACTAATACTGATGGCAGGAAGATGCCTAGAGAAGTAGGCAGGAGTCACAGACAGAGGTACATACAAGACATCCTTAGATGTTTGAAACTTATCCTGAAGGCATTGGTGAGCCACTGAAGAATTTTAGTCATGAGCATGACATGATCTAATTTGTATTTTGGGAAAATCACTCTGGCTGCTGCATGAAGAATAGATTGACTTAGTCAAGAATGGAGCGAAGAGACCTGTTAGAAGGCTGTTGCTATTATCCAGATGAGTGAAGTCAGTAGAGTAACCAAGGCATTTGAAACACTGAAGAAGAACCAACAGGCTTAGGGTAATTGGATTTGGCAGTGGGAAAGAGTAGGAAGTCAAACATTCATGGATCTTGCTTGCATTCACTAACAGAGGCACAAAAAGAAGATCACGATTGACTCTGATCATTCTAGTCAATGTTGCGGGTTGACCTTGGTGATAATAAGTTTAGCTTCTCATATTTGAATACTAATGGAAACTTCGGATAGAGATGTCTGTAGGAATTGGTTTTATAAATCTAAAATTATTTTGAGGTGACTGGGCTAAAATTATAAATTTGGGCATCATTAGCATATTATACCAAAGTCATGGAAGCAAATGAAGTCAGGAAAGAGACAGCCTGAAAACAAGGAACCTGTAGGCACAGCCAGTGACTAGGGGGAAGGCAGAGGAAGAAGAAACTGTACATGGGAGAAAGAGAGAGCCAGGGAAGTGTGTGTCATCAAGATCCAGGGAGGTAGGTGGCATAGCAAAAGGCAGTAGCCAGCAATGTTCGATGTTGCAGAGAGGCCAATTAAACAGAAACACTAAGCATGGTGTTCTGTGAGCTCAGCATTCATTCAGTACATGTTGGAGTGAATTGCTGATTGTAAATCACTAAATTGATGCTGTTGTTTTTAATTTAATTATTTGTTCTGTTTTTGCCTTCATTAGAAACAGCACATTTAAATTGCATTTTCGGAGACAGACAAAGTGGGAAATGCTGCTTATGTTAAGTCTTGTTTCTTGGGTTAAATAATGAACTTAAAAGTTAAAAAAAAATTTGCTGTTTTGAATGAATATAAAGGTATTCTTTAGTCACTAAAGAGAATTAGACAAACAGATAAGTAGAAAAAAAGATGACACCAGGAAAGGCAGACAGAAGCTGGTGGTGATTTCCTTTGATCATTGTCATGCTCCATAGAAGCTACCTCCAGAGAAAAGGACTTGAAAAAGTTGACTTCAGGTGTGGAAGTCAACGTGGCATGCTTAGAACAGCTGCTCTTTCCCTGTTGTGGGTCAGGAATGTTTCTGAGAATCTGATAAAAGCCATGGACTTTCTACCAGAAAAATGCCTAGGGCATTTATACATGCAATTTTGCATTTAAATTCTGTAAGATTCTGTGAAGTCTGAGGACTTCCAGGCTCAGCTGAAACTGTTTCCACTCAGAACCTCTCCCTGCTTCTCCCTCACTCATAAATGTCTCCAAATGCCATAAATTATCCTCAAGGACCTTCAGTTGCCTGGGCCTTTCCCTCCATTTGAAGAGTAGCTACAGAGACTTGGATTTGCCCAAGGTCTCTGGCTTTCACTTACTGTTAACTATCAATGACTTCATCGTTGGGATTCTGTCCTAGGCTAAAGGCACAACTGGCCATTACCAGTGACTCTCTGCAGCTTCTTAGAGGGGAAAAAACATGAGCTTGAAGGAGGAAGGGCTGGGCTCCAATTCCGTCTCCACTTCTTGTTCACAATGTGACCTTGAATAAGTCACTCCATAATTCTGATCCTCCATTTTTTTGTCAGTGAGAAACAATAATTCTTGCCATGTTTCCATTACAGAGTATAAATCCAATGAGTTAACAAGTGAAGATACTTCGTAAAGTGAAAAAAAATTGACACAAATATAAATAATAATTAAAGCAACAAATATGAAGAATGTACTACATGCTGGCTGTCACATACAGGGCTTTGTCCTTATCCCATTTCATTCCTACAATAACTTTAAGAGGTCATTATTCATTATTTTACCTATGAAAAAAGTGAGGCTCAGAGCGGTTAAGTAACTTGCCTAAAACTGTGGAGCTGGCAAGTGGTGGAACTAGGATTCACAAAGGATAAAGATATTGGCTGCATTGGGGCGGTTGGGTTTTGGGGACATCAGGTGAAACGGGTGTGGGGAGGAAGCTCATTCTTGGTGAGTACCTGTCAGCCTATTGGTTACCTTACTGAGGTGCCTCAGAAGAGTCCTTAGAGGTAGGTTGCATGTGTTACACGTGCAGAGGACATGCAGCAGTGACTGGCAAGGAATATCCCTCTAGCAAATATTAGCTATTATAATTATATAAGTGTTGCAATACCCATTGCACAATGGGAAAACAAAAGCTCAGAGAAGTGTAGTGACCTGCTCAAAGACATACAGTCAGTAAACAGCAGAGCTGGGCTTAGTATTCAGGTATCTGGGGTTTCCAATTCCACACATTTCCTGTTGCCGTGCATAGCCTCCTGCACAAAGAGTGCTAATATGTTGTTGTTGTTTTCCAGCTCCTTTACCCTTCCACAACGCTCCATGGTCTTGCAGTGCCAAGGTTTGTGGCCTTCAGTATTGGCTGCTACCCCTTTGGATGCACAGTGCTGAAATGCCCTGTTTGAGAATTGGTACCATCCAGATTAGACATTTATTGGCCAGATTTCTTGTCTGTCAACATGCCAGCTGATAGCCTTACAGGCACAAGCCTCCAGCCCTAGGGACTGTCTGGTTCAAGCAGTGAGTCGTCCTGTTAGTGGCTGGCTGGCCCCACAGCCAAGCCCGGAAACTGCAGGGGAGGGCAGGGGGAATAGCCAGATGACGGAAAGGAGACAGCAAGTCTGCACAAGGCGAAGGGAGGCTTTCTCTCCAGTTCTGGTTTTGTTTATGCATCATTTAGACCCCAATGACTTCCCAAAATAATTTGACGTGGCTAATGGCTTAGATTTGTCTAGTGTTTCGGCTTACAGAGCACAGCGATTTAGTGGTGTGATTTGAATCACAGAAATATCTCTGGAGGTGGGTGGCATAATTTCCATTTTACAGATGAAGAACACTGAGGTAGAGGCAGCAAAAATAATTTGTTTGACTGCGCAGCACATAACAGTCCTGACTGATGAGACTCAAATCCAGGGCTTCAAATGTTAAAGTTGCTGTATTTCCACCATACTGTGTTACTTTCTGATGAAGCATACATTGGAGGTGGGAGAGAAGGAAGAATGGGGGTTTAGAAGGAGGCAGAGGGGCTATACTAAACCTGGGACCAGCGGACGAATCAGCTGGGCTGAAGAATGTCAGTCCAGACCCTGGGACTCCTGCCTGGGATACGGGGCCCTGGCAGATTGCAAGTGTGCTACTCTGTGGGTCTCTGGAAGCTACTAAGTTGGCTTTTCCTTGGGCAAACATCCTCTAAGCAGACAGCTTGTAAGCAGGCCTGGGAAATTTGAAGTGAGAAGAAAGAGCAGTGATTGGAGATGAAATTGGGAGGTGGGCAGATACCAGATAATGTCATGATGGGTATGAACAGTCAGATATTTTAACTGCAACTCTGAAGAATTGGGAATGTTACCTTTGCAATTGGAAGCTGTCAAAGGAGTTAGCATTCATTTTTACAAGTATTATTATTATTATTATTATAAATATTAGGATATCAAAATGACAAAGCATTTTTTTCTATTTACTGTTAAATTCATACACAGTAAAATTCACATTTTAATGATGTATAGTTCTATGAGTTTTGACAAATGCATGCAGTCAGGTATCTACCTCCACAATCATGACACAGAATAGTTTTATCTTCCAGAAAATTCCTCATGCTGCCACTTTGTAGCGAATCCCTACTCCCATCCGATCCCTATTCTCTATTTCTCTTGTTCACCTTTTCCAGTGTCATATAAATGAACGTATACAATGGGTCAAATTTTGAACACTCACGTTTTTCATATGGAAAAACTTGGCTCTCCAATCTTCTGTCAAACCATTGATAATTAGGTTGAGCAAGAAAAGGCCCAACTCTGGACCCTTTAGACAGACATTTAGATCCTTTATCCAGGTTGCCATCATTAGTAACTCATGGTCTGTGGACATATTTATTAAATCTGTAACTCTGTTCCATGAAGTCTTCCAGCCTACTTTTCCCTATGTGGCTCCACAAATGTATTGCAGAGTCTTCGGCAAATGCCTTGCTGCATTTCACAAGCACCTCTTGGGGAAATTCCCTGATCTGTATTTTTTACCAAAAAGGGAGAGGGATAAAGATGGTTTGGTTGGACTTGTTGGGTCTTCTTGGGCTGATTCTTTGTGATCATAGCTTTCTGGGATATGAGCAGAGAAAGGAAACTCCAAGTAAGAGCTCTGGACATCATAATGAGGTCCTACATGTGGCCAAAAGCCTGGCGGCAGATAATAGAATGAGCCTGTGGTCTGTGAACCAAAGATGCCAAGAAAGCATGTGATTGAGGAATTCTACATGAGGTCAGCCTTTAGAGTTACAGAGGGTGATGGCAAGAATGGGGAGGATAAATTTTATCCAAGGAATGAAGTCTTCAGGAGGGAAAAAAGTGGGTTCGGTTAAAACCTCTTGGGTATTTTTCCTATATTCATTTTTTTAATATTGTGGACAAATAATCAATTAAAATGTATGAGAAAAGTCAAGATGATTTTCGTGTTTTTAGAAACATATTGGAAATCATATATTCTCATGGCAAAACCTTCACCTCAGAAGGATGAGAAGCAACAAATCGTAGCCTCTCTTTCTCTCCCTCTCTTCCTTTTAGCATTTCCCAGCAATTAATTTCTTGCATATTATTCTGGACATTTTCTGTGTATGTATAAACATATGCATTTCATGTTATATCAAATAGGATCATATTACATAGTACTGTGATTAACTTTTTATCACTTTGCATCTTAATATAGGTTGAGCACCATTCTCTGTCAGACACATAGATCAACCTTGTGTTTTTAAACAGCTGTATGCTATTCCATGGTATGGATGCACCATAATTTATTCTAACCAGTCTCCTGTGGAAGGAGCTTGAGATTATTTCCATTTTTTTCTATTACAAATAGTGCTGCAATGAGCATCCTTGTACATATGTCTTCATATACTCTTTCCGGTATTCTGCCAAGTATCAGCATGAAGAAAAACAGTTTCTTGAATTCAACTTCCAGCTATGTTCAAATATTCTTGTCTTTTGTTTCTATGATGCTTCTCTCACAGGGTCCAGCAACCATTTGAAATCAATCTTTTAATAAGCCCAAACTTCCCTCTTTTGATTCTCTCTTTCTAGACTCTCATCTCAGTAAAATGACCCCATGGAGCCACACAGGTTTCTCTTGAAGCCTTCATGTTTTTTCTTCTTCATTGGTCTGGGTCTCTTTTAAAATATAAATGTTCACTATGGTCTTGCATTTTTTAAAAATTTATAGACTCTAAAACAGGAGACTCTGTTTGTCTGGTGACCTATCTGATTTCTCCTTTCTGATAGAGGAACCTGAACTTGGTTGTGCAGTGGGATTTAGATTAAAGGAAGAATAAAAGAGAAATAATTGTCACATTTCTAGCAAGAGTGTTATGGAGTTTCAACTTCCCATCAGCTGGGGGAGGAGGAGAGAGAGGCTGGGAAGTCTGCCACAATATTTGGCATGGCTGGGCTTCCAGATTGCATCTATTTTTGTAGCTGCACAAGTTGGGAGGAGATTAGAAGGATAGTCAAATTTCCTGCTCCAGGTTGTAAATTGATCAAGAGGTGGGAGAGCACTAGAACGGGAGTCAGAAGACCTAGTTCCTGGTCCTGAATTTCCCAGACATTAATGATGGAGCCTTGGAGACTCCCTTTTCTTTCCCCAATTCTTTTTCCCTCAGGTCTGAAAAAAGGATATTGGGTTAATATATGCCAATGTCCCTTCATCTTGAATATCTTATTGTTTTGAGGTTCTAGGAATGTTTGCCCCAATTAAAAAAAAAAACTTTCTTTGTTATGAGAATTTTTACCCATTTATCAAAACAATTAATTTTTAGTATCTTTGTTAGTAAATAAATGTAGAGTTGAATTGGGAGTCCGATTTTTATCCATGTGTCCTCTGTTTCAAAACTTCACCTCCAGTCATAAAGAAAGCACTGATGTGACATGCAAACTCAGCAAAAGATCCTGAACCCATGTAGAAGCCTTCAAACAAAACTCTTCAGATGCTTCAGAAGCAGAGAGGCCTTCTGGGGCACCACAGAGGAGCTTGTGAGATGGATGGATTTATGCAAGGCTGCACAAGAGAGTGACCGGTTCCACCTCTCTGAAGAATCCTTCTCAGGGCAGACATTCTGGAGATGGCCAACACAAACTTATGTGCACCCCATGCTCCTGGGACCAAATGTGTCTAAGGCACTTCTGAGCATGACTTCTCTTAATCATGCCCATCTGTCTCTCCAGAGACCACCGTCATGGTGCCCCTTCCTACAGGGCTTTACATCCCTAAGATGCTTCTAGGACCCTTTCTCATGCAAAGCATTCACTGTGTGCCCAATAATGAGGGTGTTTTCTTAGGGATTGTCCTCAAAAGACATTATATCTCGCCAGGATTCTTTGACCTCTTAGGAAATCACCAGGCTTGGCCTGCATAGTTTTTGTGTTGTTTTGTTTTGTCTGTAAGGTAACCCATAAACCGTGACTTTTAATAAGACTAAACCAAAAAAATCACTGATCATGAAAAAGAAAATGATTTCTATCGAAATAATAGATTCTTTTCTAGGGAAAAGTTGGTATGGAAAAAGAAAGGGCCAAATTAACAAAAATATCAACAAAAGTAATAACATGGGATTGTTAAAAGCAATGTATTGAGTATCTCTATGACATAAGTTTCATAAGATCAAGAGCTTTGCTTGTCTTGTTATCTGCTGCAACCCCATCTTTACAGCATTATCTAGGTGTGATCCAGTTTGTGCCACTGTGTCTCCATTTTACAGATAAAATAATGGAAGCTTAAGGTTTAAAGAGATTGTCTTGCCCCAAATCACAGAGCTGGTAATGTCAGAGCTGGGTTGAAAACTCCAAAATGGTCTCTATCATTCCTAAATGTCCTTCTGTGTCCCTAGGTCATTTTAAGTCATTCAAGGTAAAAGTTCACACTTTTCATTCTTAGATATCTACAGTGAATGATGGCTTACTGATTTAACTAAGTAGTCATGGTTTGTAAGTTGCCACCCTTACAAAAATTTCACTGATTTTTCTTTAGATTTTTCTTTAGAAATCAACATCCCACATACGACCACTGCAGGGTATGTGAAATTAGAAAAGAAGGAAGTAGAATTTACTACTTTCTTCAGAATCATTATTGTTACAGAGATATTGTTCTAAACAGAGATGTCAATTACCTAGGAGAGTTTGAGGATTACTAACTTCCTTGTGTGAAAATTCTGTGAATGTTGAATGTTAGAAATATCTAAAGCAAAGCTCTGATGGCTGGTATATAGTTTGGAGAGAGACTTATTAGAAATCGTGTTTTCTCTCTCACTTCTGAAATGCTAATTTGATGCGTGCACTTACTCAGAAGATGACTGATTTGTTCGTCGGCTGATTGATATTTGGCATCACCCCCTCACTGCTGCCGCTCACTGAAAATGCAGGAACAATAATCAAATGTTAAGTTTCTCAAGAACCTTTCTTCCAAAGAAAATCAAACCACTTGCCCTTTGTTATCTCAATCATCTCCAGAGTATCTTGGGAAGAGCTTGTTTTTACCTTTCTTCTCAGAGAGGTACCTGTGTCTGGAAGAACACCAAACTTCAAGTTAGAAGATCGGGTATGAATCTGGTTCTGCCACTGTGAGGAGTCACAAAAATCAGTTGGCTGCTCCTTTTCAGGATAATGGAATTTCCAGCCTCGTAGGGCTGTTGAGATGGTTAAATAAGATGGCATATGTAAGATACATGAAATAGATGCTATAAGGAAATTACTGACAGCCAGCTTAGCACTTTGTAAAGGGGATGGTTTCTGGACCCAGTCATTCTGGGAGTGTATCCCAACTCTGACACTTACTTACTGTGTGACCTTGGGCAAAGTTCCCTGACTTCTCTGTGCTTCCCCGATCCCATCTGGAATAAGGAGATAATTATAGTACCCCTGTCTCATGGAATTGTTGTGATGATTAAGTGAGATAATGAACATAAAGACACTAATAGCAGTGCTTGGCCAACAGTTATTGCTCACTTAAAAGGATTATAATAAACATTGGGTTTTTATGAGGAATAAATGGCATGGTTTACAATGAAAATAGGTATAGATAGTAAAACACGGTACAAACATTCTTTCAGTTAAGATTCATGGAGCCCATGAGGATATAATGATGCTCAGACAAAGCTCCTACCTTCCGGTCATGCTGATGGCAGACAGAATTGGGGGTGAGAGAGCAGACAGTCGCCTGGGACAGCTAGGGAGTAGATGAGAGAATTCAGCTTCCTGGAGAGAGATTCTCCTGGCCAAGTACTCTTCCTTTTGGCTACAACAGGCTTCAAAGAACGCTGTATTGTTTGCTAAGCACTTTCACAAACTGTCTTTGTGTGAATGCTTACCTTAGCTCTCTAATATGGCAGGCAGATGGAGATATTTTGCAGTTAAGGGCAGGAGGGAGTCTTGGAGGTGAAGTGGCATTTACAAGGGCTCTCTGCTTTCAAGTAGTAGAACCCAGGCTTCCTCTTTCTCCTCCTCTCCAAGCTGTATCTGGTGATCAGCTGTCCCAAGCCAGATTTTGTCAGTCTCTTAGGGTACTGTTTTATCTAGTTCTTTGCAGTACAATAGTGTTTATTAGATCCAGCAGGTCTGCTCACAAAAAGTTGTGTGTGATAGGAGAGAAAGGGAGCTGGCAGACAGAAGCGGGGAATCAGTGCCCTGTGGGCTGCCCAGGAGAAAGTGATGCTTCTGGACATCATGGTCTCGCACCTCTATAACCCTCTATTTCCTCATCAGCAAAATGGGTTAATAAAGATTTCCTTGCCACTTTGGTCTGGAGTAAGGATTCAAAAAGATAAACTATGAAAGGAACTTCATATCTGCGGTCCCCAAAATGATAAAGAAATTGTTAGGACTATAGCAGAGGAAAATTTTGTCAGTCTCCTAGGGTACTGTTTAATCTAGTTCTTTGCAGTACAATAGATCCAGAAGGTCTGCTCACAAAAAGTTGTGTATGTGATAGGAGAGAAAGGGAGCTGGCAGACAGAAGCAGGGAATCAGTGCCCCGTGGGGACTTTCTGCTTTCTCATCCTTCGTGGTGTTCAGGATCCCATAGCAACTTCACTCCTATCCACCAATCACCTAAGGGTTCTGCTGAGAGGAGGGGACAGAAGCACCTGTCTGCTCTCCCTGACCCTCTGAGACAACCACCTAAGATTCAACTCTGGGATTTGGCGAAGGAAGAGGAACTGGCCTCTCTTACTTTTTCTCATCCTCGGGTTCCTTGCTGCTCTCTGTTTCTATCCCAGTCCCAGGACTTGACCCGAAATGTCATAAATCATGCATCTTAGCAGAAGGTACAATGTCAAAGTCATCTGGACCAGCTGCCCTCACATTTACCTTCTACACATTCAGATTACCTTTCCACCTCTCTGAGAACTCTAGAAATGTATGTGGCTTCCAAAATACCTCTGGCTAAGACACCATGATGAAGAAATCTTTCCTTTGTCATCTTGATAAAGTTGCTGCTTCAATCACTCAAACGGCAGGAAGATGTATGCGAGTTTTGATACTCTTATTTCACAGTCATTCATGTTTGTTTGTTTTTTACATTGTTGAGGATATAAATGAAACAGATTTCCCTCTGTAGGAATTTGGATCCACTGAAATGACTGTGTGCTGAGTTCTAGCCCCATTCACAGCCTCTTCAGGAGGCAAACAGCCAGGCTTACTCCCATTTTCCTCTGCTATGGTCCTAACAATTTCCTTATGCATAGATGACCAAGCAACATGACTACTCTGGTCATAGCTGGTTGGATTGGAGTGGGCACTTGACCCACAGGCAACCAATCTCTAGGCTGGCAAAGACAAATGAGGTATGATGGTAAAGAATTGATCAATAAGATTTTTTTTTTCTTAAGGAGTTTAATGAAAGAGCTTAGGGTAGTAGGCCTTTGGTACTTGCAGTCAAGTCAGAAAGACATATGGCAAGAAGCAGAGGCAGAGATAGAAGTCAGCTTTGTGAGGAGGCTTAGGCTAAAGGTACTATTTCCTTTCCACTACTGCTAGTGTCAGACCTGCTGTGATTCCTGAGCAACTTTTCATGTGAGAACAACTCTTCTCACAAGGCAACTCCTCTCTTTTTCTGAGTGTCTTATTGGGCAGCTTTTTCTTTCCAGTTCCTTGGGACTTGGCCTCACGGTGATCGTCTTGGTTTCTTTTTTTTTTTTTTTTTGAGTTGGAGTCTCACTCTGTCACCCAGACTGGGGTACAATGGCACGCTCCTGGCCACTGCAGCGTCGACCTGCTGGGCTCCTGCGATCCTTCCACCTCAGCCTTTCAAGTGGCTGGAACTACAGGCGTGCGCTACCATGCCCTGCTAATTTTTGATTTATTGTAGAGATGAGGCCTCGCCAAATTGCCCAGGCGGGTCTCGAACCTGCGGGCTCAGGCAATCCACTCACCTCAACCTCCCAAGGCGTGGGATTACAGGCTGAGTCACCGAGCCCGGCTCGTCTTGGTTCCTTTATTTCCACATATATCATTTCAACAAATTGTTCATCTCTTGGAGTAACTTGAGTGAGTCTCTATTCTTCATACTAACAGTGTTAAATAGTTGACTGCTGGTGAACCCCTTTTCCCTGTTGGAGGGGACGAGGTAACAAAGAAGCTGAATAGTGCTGTCTTGAGTGCCGTTGTCAACCAACACCTCCTCAGAGTAACCTTCCTTGAGTACCAGTTGGAAGCAGCAGCCTGTCCCCACACAACCAGTCACACCATCACATCCCATCATATTTTCTTCACAGGACTTCATGTCAGCTAATGTGATCTTTGTTAACCTAATGACTTAAGCATCATAAGGTAATCCCTTATCAGTCCTGGAGACAAAATGTCTGAAATGAGTCTCATAGAGCTAAGAGTCAAGGTGTTCACAGGACTGGCTCCTTCTGGTTTTCTGCAGCAGGATCTGTTCCTTGCCTTTCCAGGCTTCCAAGAGTTGCCCATGCCTCTTGGTTTGTGGTCCCGCATCATGTCAGTTTTTCTTCCTCTGCTTCCGTCATCACATGGCCTTTTCTGTGATCATCCTGTGTCCTTCTATAAGATCATTGTGGTTTTATTTGGGGCCCATCTGGATAACACAGAATAATTTCTCCTTCTCCATTTTCCTTAACTCAATCACATCTGCAAAGTCCCCCTTGCCATATAAGGTAACATTCTCGGGGATTAAAACATGGACATTTTGGGGGTGCTGTTAGTCAGCCTACTGCAATCTTCTTCATATATTTGCTTACTTGCTCATAATTTTTCCCTGAAAAATAGAACTTCCATGGGAGCAGGATCTTCAGCTGTCTTGTCCATCACTGTATTCCCAGGGCCTGGGATAGGGTCTAGTATAGTAGATGCTGACAAGTGTTTGTTAAATGAAAAAATAAATGAATTAATGGAATGGCCAGAATTTCTAATTCTACAGAGGCTCCTTTGGTGCAGAATTATATTCTTTCTTGGATCTTCTTAACCAGCATTCCCTAAACCAAATTGTTCTGTGGAGTGATATTTCTGCCAGATACTTTTTGAAAAAGTCCTATGGTCAATTAAGTATGGGAAACACATGGACTGTATCTTATTCTTAGACATGTTCAGTGCGCATTAGTATGCTAGAGTCTATGAGAAGTTTCACAATAAAGAAACTTCATTAATTGATTGTATAATCCAACAGTTCTAAAATGTATTTGAGTAGAGTTGTCCTCTTCCTTGTTATATCCCTTAATAACATTCCACAAAATTGATGTTCAGAGAATTCATGTTGAGAAGATTGCTCTTACTGTGGGATTGCATCATTCTTTCTCTGCGCTTGTTCAAATTTTTTCTTCTCTCTCTCTTCTCCTTTTACTTCCTTTTCCCTCCTCTCTCCTCTTCCTCTTTCTCTACTTCATCCTCCATCCTTCTCCTCATCTCCTTTTCCCCCTCTTCCTCTTCCTTCCCCTCCTTCTCCTCCATCCCCAATCTTCCTCCCTTTCTTCCTCTTTCTTCTTTTCAGTTTTATCTCTGAATTTAATCTGGTCCTTAGCGCTCCTAACTCTGTTCTTGCAAGTTTCTACTCTCATGCCTTTTCCTGTGCTTCCTTGTGGGTCTTTGTTGGAGAAAACTGTATACCTCTCTAGGCTCTGGCCTATAGAAGAAGAAGAAGAAGGAGGAGGAGGAGGAGGAGGAGGAAGAGGAGGAGGAGGAGGAAGAGGAGGAGGAGGAGGAGGAACTGTTCTTAAGTCCACGCCACACTTTTTTATTCATCTTTGATTTTATTACCCTTCTGCTATCTTTTGACTATTTTATTTAAGTCCAAGTTCTTCAATTATACAAGGGTGATTTTTTCCATGGCCTTCAGATTATTTCACAGCTAAGGAACAATCCATTGATAGTTTATCTGCCAAATATCCTTGTTACCTAAGCCCTAGAGAAATTACATTTTAAGGTTTGAAATATGATTTATCTTCTGGAAGGGCTGATCCTGGAAGCCTGGACACCCAACCTGATTTTCCAGCGATATGGTAGCCTGAGCTGGACTCCATCATCTGAATGAAGTAAAAAAACTATTGTTTGGATGGGCATTCATTCTGTTGGAACCCATGTCTGTTGAGTTGTTGTTTTTCCCAAATTAAACTGCAGGCTTCAAACAACCTTTCAATTCCTGGCATATCTTCAGGGTCTAACAATTATAATTTAGGCCCCATAAAGTACATATTTTGATGTAATCATATTTCTTTTTTGCTTTAATTGTCAAAGTGATTTCACATTTATTATCTTATCTATTTCTCTCAACAACTCTGTGAGGCAATACTATACCTATCTTACAGATGAGGAGACAAAAGTTCAAGTTCGTGCAGCCAGTGAATAGGTGACATTTAAGGCTCAATTTCAGATTCTCAGACTCTTCCATAGCTACATTTAAACTAATTTTTTTAAGCAGGTTTAATTGAGAGGACAGAAAAGCTCCCACAGTGGGAGGGGACCCAAAGGGGTTGCCTTAAACTAAAATTTTAAAAAGAGCAAATGTTGGTAAAGTGCTTCCATGCTTGCAGTACACTTTTATATACATGATCTTGTCTAGTCCCTAAAAAAGTACCCTATAGTATAGGCAGAACATTTCATATTAACAGCTGCGATTCTCAAAATCCAAATTTGTCTTATTTCATAAGTGACAAAACCAGAAACCTGAGGCTCAGGTCATATAACTAGTCAATGGCAGGGATTGGATTTGTATTTAAAAACAGAACTTCCAAATTCATGTGTCAAACTCCTTCAAGGACCCCAAGTTCCTTTGTATCCCAGAGCTCTTGGAGACTTCACTACAGGGAGAAAGGGAAAAATAAATAAATAAATAAAAACAAAAGGGAAAATAGAATCTAAGATTTTAAAAAATCCAACCAACAAACTGCAGGTAACCATGAACTAAGGTGTCTAAAGTAATAAAATTAAATGTTAGAGACCTTCGTTTTGTCACCTGAGGCGCTTTTGGAGATGAGATGCAGTGTATTCCAAGGTTAGAGTCAATAAATGAAGGAGATTTTTACCCCTTATCTCTGTTCCCTATTCACTATCTATCCTCATTGTCAGGAAGTTCTTTTTTATCCGTAAATGAATTCCCTCTTGCTGCAATTTGAATCCTTCTCCTCTTGTTCTGCCCCAGGGGAGAGGAACCTGGAGTATCATAAAACCTTTCCTTTCTGTGTATTCTGCACTGGCTAGAATATAGTTGCTTGTTGTCTGGGTTTTAGTTTCCGGCACTTGCCCTGAACAATTTAGTTGAGGAAGCCCTTTCCTTTTGGATTTTGAGGATTGCAGCTGTTAATATGAAAGTTAAAGAGAGAGAGAGAGAGAGAGAGAGAGATTAATTATCACTTGGGTTCAGGTTGGAGAAATTCCAGTGAGGGACAGGATGTAGGTTTGAGATGGTCCAAGGACGCAGAGCAGGACTGGATGCCTTTTACATCCCAAAACTGGATGCTGACAAGGCCATGTGGTCATATCTCTGGCTGTGTGGATTGAAACCTGCCTGAGAGTGTTTGGGCCCCAGACCCCATGGAGGGTGGGTGTCGCCCCTCCTTGGGGACTGTGTTCCTGAAGGAAGTCACCCGGCAACTCCGGATTTGGAATTCTCTCCCCTCCCCACACAGAATAATTTATGGCAAGCTCCAAAATAAGCTCCTTAAAATATCCAAACAATGTTGTTGTTGGTAGTTTTTTGGATTTTTTTTTTTCTTCCTTCCCCCTAAGCATTTTACATCCAGGCCTCCATCAGGCAAATTTCGGATAAAAGGTGATTAGTGTTTTGGCAGGATTTTCATGAGGCTTTCTCTTGTATTCCTGCCAAAGAGCTTGCCAGACCCAGATTTGATTAAAATGGCAGTGGGCTCTGCTACTTGAATGTAATTAGAACCATTCATTAAAGCTTTTGCTGACAGTTTGGCAACCTGTGCATTTTTCAGAGTATGGCCAGCAGCCCATGGAAACGACTTAGGGGAGGAGCAAGGGCCCAATAGCCCAGGCCAGGGCGAGGAACGGGACATGCTCCCATGGCCAGGAGCTTTCTGCATGGCCAGACTGGCATTCGCAGCTAGGGAGAGCTCCTTTAATTGGATTAAGGGGGATGGAAGTGCTGCCTCTTCATCGAAACCAAAGCTAAGCGGGAGATTTTGCGGTGCCTTTTGTGGAGAGCACCATGTGCTTAAATTCTAATGACAAGCATCCTTGAACAAACCCTCACACAAGCATGGGGCTGTACTGGGTTGTCAGCCATGCTACAGCAAAGTCGGTGTCCTATTCTTCCTACCTCTGGTGCTTGATTCAGGGTCTAACACTAAGTGGATACTCAGTAAATGCTAAAGAATAAAAGACAGTCAGATAAAAAACAGTAAAAGAAAATCTTGTTTATTTTGAAATCAATTTATCAGTTTTTGGAAGCATAGTCTCCCTTCCCCTCCAACCCAGACTTGCTTCCTCCAATTCATTTGCCATGGTGATCTTTCTAAAATGCCAGCCCGACCAGGGGCGGTGGTTCAAGCCTATAATCCCAGCACTTTGGGAGGCCAAGGCAAGAGGATTGCCTGAACCCGCAGGTTCAAGACCAGCCTGAGCAACATGATGAGACCTCGCTCTACAATAAATCAAAAAATTAACTGGGCATGGTAGTGCACACGTGTAGTTCCAGCTACTTGAAAGGCTGAGGTGGAAGGATTGCCGGCACCCAGCAGGTTGAGGCTGCAGTGGAGTGAGACTCAAACTCAAAAAAAAAAAAAAAAAAAACCAAAAAATAAAAATAAAAATAAAATGCCAGCCTGTCCATTTTTCTACTTAAAACATTTCAATGACTCCCATTCTCTTCAGGATGAGATCCACAATCCTTAGCATGACCTTGTCTGCCTCCTAAGTTTGGGCTTTCATCACTTTCCTCCCGCCCCACCTCCCTTGCTTCCTTTGCTTTGACCGCTCTGAATTCCAAGCAGTTCCTGGCATAGTCTAGGAAACTCACTTGTGTATGAACTTCTCTCTCTACCTGAACACTTTTATGCCACTTTATCTTCATCTGGTACACTTCTGGGTATTTGAAGTTCTTTGCTTGAATGCTGTTTCTTCCATGAAGTCTTCCATGTGCTACCCGGAAAGTACTTAAGAAAAGTTTTTCTGGCTCCTATCATTGTGACTAACATACTATGTGAATGTGTGTCTTAGTCCCACTGAAATATTATTTCCCTGAGGGCAGGGACTATGCTTTATTTATCTCTGAGTCCTTAGAGCTTAACTCAGGACTTGAACATGATGAATGTTCAATAAGTACTTTTAAGTGAACAAATGGATGTGGTTGAGTAGAACAAGTATGTTTAGGTACCCAGTAATTTGATATCTTTGTGCAGAGTGACTCTGATGTCAAGATTTGGCACACAGAAGGTTGGTGGAGTCAATATTAGCAGGTGGTGGATAGTGCCTTTAAGACAATCCACAGAAGAATCATGAAGGTATATACTTAGCTCCATGCAGAAGTCTCATTCTGGGGAATCACAACACAGTGGGATGATTAGGTCTCCCATGCAAATCCCTGCCCCATCGCTCCCTTGACCTTGACTCTGGTTTGTGTTTGATGCAACTCATGGCATTGTACCCCCGATTCTAGAAAAGTGCTTTGGCTTGGCTCTGCCATCCTGTTCTGGCCTCCTAGAAAGCTATTTGTCCATTGTTATTCTGAATCGGAAACCCCAATTTTCAATCACTCTATACTACTCCTTGCAGTCCGATTCATAGTTTACATAACGAACTAACAGAGAGATTGGATAACAGCACAGAGAAAGTCAGTGACATACCCACATCTTGGACACTACGTGTACTATGTGTGCCACAGCCACAAGCAGAAAGGTGCATATGACGCTTTCTTTTTTTGAGTTGAAGTCTCACTCTGTCACTCAGACTGGAGTGCAGTGACACAATCAAGCTCAGGCAATCCTTCTGTCTCAGCCTCCTGAGACTACAGGTGCACATCACCATGCCTGGTTAATTTTTTGAAGAGATGAGGTCTCGGTATGTTGCCCAGGCTGTTCTTGAACTCCTGGGCTCAAGCGATCCTCTTGCCTCAGCCTTCTAGAGTGCTGGAATTACAGATGCAAGCTACCACACTTGGCTGAGATGACACTTTTAAGGCTTGATGCCTAAAATCCTTTAAAGAGAGAGTCACAATGAAATTAAAGCGAACTATAAGATGCTTGAAGTCACTTGTCTTTAAGCAATAATTTTAATTACCTATTGTTCTCCCTTTTGTTAATACTCTTCATGTCTTTTTAATCTGTGGATGAGGATGTTTAAGGTAACCAGCCTTTTGCCTTCATCTTTCCTTATTTGATATTTATTTTTTTATTGTTGTTGTTTTTGAAAAATGACAATTGCCCAATTCATTGAAGCTAGAATGAGAAGAACACATCTTGAATCAAATGATGTCTTTGGTTGCAAGAGGGCGAAGGCACCTAGTCCATCAGGAACTGCTCTGGTTCTCGTGGACCAAGGCCTTCTTTGGCTGCTTACTCTAGTTTTCTCCAGCTAGCACTCCTGCTGATATCAGAAGAAATAGGTGTTTTGTTGATTGGAGATCATAAATAAACTGTGGAAATCCTTCAGTAACCCATGAGCTCTGGACAGGGCCTGAGTTGTGCCTTTACCTGCTTCATAGGACTGGTATGCATCATGAGGTCAACAGAATCTGTCTTTCTCTGCATTTCTCACTGTTCCAGGAAGCAAGTGAGGGGAGTGCCCCAGGTACCATAATTGGAACTTCCAAAAATATTAATTATGACACAGTGTGATTAATTGAGAAATGCTAAGCAGAAGTGAGTATAGTGCGTAAGCATTCAAATCTTCGATCTATTTCTTGCTAGATGTGATCTTGAAACTTCTTATAATGTATGTAGCTCAGATCCCTAAATGGGGATTTTAATAGTATCCACCTCATACAGGTAAGCTTGCCCCCAACTTTCGCTGTGAGTGAGGCAAGAGTCCAAATGGAGGCCCTCTATACATGGCCTATCTCCCCTTTCCCTTACCCATCTCCCAACTCATATACCTTGAAAGGCCTAGCCCAAAGCTTCAAGAGCATGTTCTCTCTCTCTCATTCTCTCTCTCTCTCTCTCTCTCTCTCTCACACACACACACACACACACATGCACATGCACACACACATATGCACACACACACACACATACACCCTCCTTTGAAACCCTATGGCCCAGGATAGGCACACCAGCAGGGAGGTGTGCCCTAGGTGAATGATCTCAGGGAAGAGGCTTCAATAGGCACTAGAAGTATATTTAGGAATGCTTATTTATGCTGGGACCTCTGTGATATTTGAAGCTTGATCTAGAGGGAGGTGGTGAGTTCCTTGGTTGTAGACTTCTCAATTTCATAGACTGCTCACCCCACGAGAAGGAACACAGTCAGAGCAGGATTAAAATGAGATCTACTAAAGTGTGAGGCTCAAGGCAGGGACACTGCCTATCCAGTACTGCTCATCAGATCATAATGAGTATTGTGATACTAGTGCTTAGGATAGTGCTTGGTCCAGAGGAACCATTAGGCAATTAGCTGATAGCAGTATTATTATCTGTCTCTTGAGTATCACAGAAATTGTTGGAGGTGGAAGAATGGAACTTATGGTTGATCAAGACTTTTATGTCTCAGAGAAGCAGACAGAAAGGGGATTGGAGGAAGGTTGATTGTGAGAAATTCAGGGTGGTAACCAGACCCTTTCCTAACCTGAGTCTTGGGGGCAAGTCCTGGCTCTGTGGCTAAGAGTTCTTAGACTGAGTGAGCCAATTCACCTCTTTAAGCCTCAGTCTCTGCATCTGCAAATTGAGGATGAGGATGCCTATTGTACCTACTTCACTGGGCTGTTGGGACAATCAACTGAGATAATGGAGGAACATGCTGAATAAATATCGGCTGCTGTTGTCTGCACCATTCTTGAAGGACTTGGTCCTGATGCTTTCTTCATTCAGAGAAAGCTACAAGGAAAGTCTCTGTGACTTGACTCACTTGAATCTGTGAGTGGTGGGGGAGAATGGGAGGCTAGGTCTCTGTTGTGTCCTGGGATGAGACAGCACATGGGTACAATCCATGGCAGTGGAGGATCAGAGGAGACTCTACAAGCTTGAAACCTCCTCCCCTGTAAGCAGAACATGTCCTCACTCCTCTCCAAGGACCTAGGGTAAGAGGGAGGATAAGGAAGACCTCACATCCAGTCCACAGTTTGATTTTTCAGGACTTTTCTGGCCTTTCTGAAATAGACTCCCAAACCCTAAATCAGGGAAAACCCTCTCAAATCTTACACATGGCTTGCATCTCTTTTTGCTCTGGTGCTACTCCTGTTGGCAGCAGTCGGTTTGGTTGCTTTGAAAACACAGTCCCATCCAGTTTCAGGAGAATGATGGGCGTGTTAGTAGGACAACGGGGCATGTACTACTTCTGAATTTTCAGGTAAGCCTAACAGTTCTATTGTTCTTGTGAAGAATAAGTTATGTATATTTCTATGTATAGTCGAAATACATATTTGTATATAAATTATAAATATAAATTAGATATATATTTGTGTATACACATTTAATTATATAAAAATAAATGTATATTTAGACATTTATCTATTAAAGCATGGAAAAAAATGTAGATTAGAGCACCCAAGTGGAGGGGAACACTTTCACTTGTTTATATACTTCATTAAAAAGAGAAAGGATTTGATTATTTTTTACTTTATTTTTATGTTATTTTGCCTTTGGCATTTTACTTCTGGGATTCTATTTTAAGATGATAACTGGTCAAAATATGCAAACTATTCATATGTATAAGGATGTTTATTGCAGTATCACCTATATATATAATGGCAAACACTAGAAATAATATCAGTATTCAACCATGCTCACTGGGTTGAGTAAATCATGATATTTTCTTAGAATAAAATTCATCGAGTCATTAAGAATAATGTTGTAGAAAAATATTTGACAGGATAAGTTATTCACAGGATATAGCTGAATGAAAGAAAAAGATTATGAAACAAGGTATAGGTTATGATATCATTTCTGTCTACTAAACGTATACCAGAGAGAGAGAGACAACGTCTGAATTGGATACAACAAAATGTCATCTGTGATTTATCTTTGGGAGATAGATTTAAAAGTATTTTATTTTTCTTTTTGTTATGTGTTTTCCAAATTTCCTACAATGGAAAGAAATCACATTTATAATAATTTAAAAAGTTATAAATCAGAACTGTGCCGCCTGGAGTTTAGCACAAACACGGGGCTCCAACTGGGGCTTTGCCATTGCCAAGGAAAGCGGAGAAACCAACTGTTTGGTTTCACACATGATGCGGGCGAAGCTGCAGCCAAGGGCAGCATTTGTGTATGAGTGTGACCATTGAGACCAATGCCCGGGAACTTGATCGTCACTCACGCCCACGTCCTTTCCATACTGTTCCCAGTCTGGTGAAGATGCTGCCCAGAAGATGCATATTTCACTCGGGAGAGAGAAGTCTGAATCTAATTGGGTCCTTTGCTAGTTACACTGTGCATTTGCACCAATATTTATCCCATCTGTTCCGAGAGTCTGCTCCCCATTACTTACCAAAACGATCAATGGCTCCCCATTATTTACCAATTATTTGGCCTGGTATGCAGGGGCTCATGAGGTCTGCTCCCAGCCTACCATCCCAGCCATCTCTTTCAGAATCTTTCCGCTCTAGCCAACTTGGACTGCTCACCATTTTCTAGTGGCTCAGTTAGTATGCTTTTAGCCGCTATGATCAGAAACCCAAACTAACTTCTACGGAAAGGAAATGTATTCTTCCATTCTCACACATACAAAGGATACCAGAGGTTAGGTGGGTTACAAGGATGGTTGATCTGCAGCTTGGGGATGTCAACAAGGACCGTGCATCTGTTCTCTGCCATTCTTAGTGTTGAGTTCAACCTCAGTTGCTCAGAAGCATTTGACTGCAGCAGTTCCAAGCAAGAGATGTCTTGAAGAGAAAGGGATGCTGTGTTTCCTGTGGTTTTCTCTTGAGAAAAGAAAACGTTTTCCAAAAGGCCCTCCTAAAAAAACCTCCTCCTACATTTCATTGGCCAGAAACAGGACACATGCTATTTCCAAACAGATCGCTGATGTAGTGAATGGCATTGCTTTTAGACCAGTCAGGCCCATGCTTAGAGCTAGGAGAGGAGAGTCAGACTTCCCTGACATTGTGTGACTGCATGAGAGAGAGACAGAAGCCTAGAGAAATCTGGATTTCAGGTGGGAAAAAGGAAAATGCTGGGTGGCCACTTCATCAGATGAACACATTCTTTCCTACTTCATGCATTTGACCATGCTGTTTTCCCTTGCTGGAATGTTCTTCTTTCCAAATCTTCTTGACCAAGTTGTAGCTTTTTGTCCATCTTTCATAGCCTGACTTGAGCTTCAACCTCCATGAAGCTGACTCTGGTCTCTCCAGTTAGTCATAATGTCTTTTCCTTTGGAATTATAATTGCAGTATGTTCTATTTTTTCCTAACTGCCTTTAATGCAGTTTGCTGTATACTGTGATTATTTGTAAGCACGTCTGCTTTTTAATCATGAATAGGGATTACAGGATGGGTCAAGGCATCTGTTAGAATAACTAGTACTCAAGGTCACTGTGGCCAATGTGTAGTTTCCTATGCCAGGCATGGCACATGTGCCTCCATTCTTCTTTCCTATGTATATGACAGATAGATTGTAGCACTGTTTCAGAGTAAGCCTGTGCTCAGCCTCAGAATCATTCTCAACATAACGCTCCAGAAAGCCATTACTAAGTGATTAGGTCTAATGCTGAAAATGAAACCTGTTTACCATTTTTGGCATTGTGTGTGCAAGGTACAGGGCAAGCTTTAGGAACAAAGATAAGAGTCAGAGTGGAATAGATACAAAGATAAGCAATACATTGGCCCCTGGATCAAGAAATCTTATAGTCTACGGAAATCTTATAGAAACATATCCATACACAAATTCTTCTAAAGTAAGTTGCAAAGGGATGAAAACCATGGAGAGGTATTCACAGTGTACTCAGTGAATGTGGGGCATTAGGGAAGACATGTTGGAGAAGGGATTTCTCCAATTATTTTGTGTTCATTACATATACTTTGCTTATTCAATTCCTTGCTGTTGGACATACAGTTGTTTCTAACTGTTCAATAAAATTAACAATACTAGAATGAGGATCCAGGTAGTCAAATTTTAATACACTTTAAAAATTATTTGTATGGGATAAATTCTCCAAAATAAAATGACTAAGACAAAGAGTATGTATAGCATAGGAAAAAGCGGGGGGGATCCCCCAAAAATCCCAGAATTATTTTTTGAAGAGCAGGTCCCCTGTGATACAGACTTCCCCTGCTAGGTAAATGTTCTAGGAGCACATCAACATCAGTGTACCAGCTAGTGTTGTGAAAGGCTGCATTCAGCTTCAGTTAATTTTTTTTAAAGATTCTTTCAATGTGTTGGCCCATTTCATGATGGGTGATTTACAAGTACACCTGCCCCCATCGCGCTGAATGTTCAGCAATTTTTGACCCAAAACGGCGTGACCCATATGTCCTACCCTCCCTATTCACCTGATCTCACCCTGAGCGACTTTTTTTTGTTTCCTCGGATGAAAAATAGTCCTCAAAGGGAAACATTTTGCCAATGTGGAAGAGATGAAACAAAAATGGCAGAAGCATTAAAAGGCATCAAAATCGATGAGTTTGAAAACTGTTCTGAGAAGTGGGAAAAGCATCTCGATAGATGTATTGCATCAAATTGAGAGTACTTTTGAGGTGACAAGTTGAAACATGTAAGAATAAATACATGATTTTTAAAATAAATAAATTCTGGGTTTTGGGGGGTCCCCGTGTGTGTGTGTGTGTGTGTTCATTCCTTTTTTAGGTCTCAACTGTGTAAATGCATTATAGTTTATTGAGTCAATTATTGGACAAAAGGATATAGCAAGTTATACTGCAGTGAGTAGCCCTGTGCATATATCTTCTTGTATTTTTGCTGCGTCTTTGGCATGGATTCCTAGAAGTAGGATAGCAGGGTCAAAGTGTAAATGCATTTATGAATTTTAACAGATGTTGCCAAACTCCCTTGTACAGAGATGATATCATTTTACATTTCTATCAGCAATGTATAATATCACCTGTTTCCCTAATCTTGTCAGTTGTCAAACTTTTGGGATGATATGTCAGTGTCCTTTTCATTTATAAGTTACATTGAGCATTTTTTCCTATGATCAAGAGCCATTTGCCTTTCTTTTCTATGCCGGTCTGTACATAGCTCTTGTTCATTTTTCTATAGGTGGCGGCTTTTTTCATTCCCTGTTTTTAGAAATTCTTAGAATTACTCTTTTTTTTTGTTATACAGATTGTCAAAATGTTTGTTTTTTTTTTTAGCTTGTCATTTGTCTTCTATTTTTTAAATGTATTTTTGCTATGCAAAATTTTTTAAAATTTTCATATAGCATAGCAAATTTGTCAATCTTTTACTTATAGCTTCCGGATTTTGAATCATAGTTTAAAACTTTTCCCCATTCCACATGTTATGAAAGAAATGACCTTTGCTTATAATAGCTATATGGTGTGTTTTTTTCCTTTTCTTTTTCTCCTTTTTTCCTCCCTTCTTTCCTTCCTTCCTTCCTTCCTTCCTTTCTTCCTTCCTTCCTTCCTTCCTTCTTTCCTCCCCTCTTTTCTTCCTTTCACATTTAAATCTATTATCCAATTAGAATTTATCCTAGTACATGATGTGAGGAGTGGATCAAATTTAATGTTTTTCCATCTGGCTACCCATTTATTCCAAATCATCTTTTCCCTACTGAATTGCTTCATCGTACATTAAATTTTCTTATAAAATTGAGCAGATTTCTGGAGTTCCTACCCTGTTCTATTCTTTATTTATATGCCAATACTATGCATTTAATGATAGAGTCTTTAAAATAAATAAGTTCTAATATCTGCTAGGGCTAGCCCACTTCTCAATTGTGTTTATTTTTCAGGGCTTTTCTAATTACTTTTGCCAGCCTAGCCTTTTTTTTTTTTTTTGAGTCAGGGTCTCATTCTCAAGCAATCCTCCTGCCTCAGACTCCCAAAACACTGGGACTACAGGTGTGAACTTTATAATTAACTTGTCAAGCTCTAGAAGGAAAAAAATAAAAAAATAAAAACCTGACATTTGTATCAAGACCACAACAAATTTGTAGTTTAACTTAACTCTCTGACATCTTTCTGATGTTGAATCTTTCTAACCAAGAACATTGTTTTGTTTATAAAAACTTGTTTTATGTCTTTGGAAAATATATTCATTTTTCTCATTAGATTTTAGACATTTCTTGTTAGATTTATGTTAGGTATTTGCTTGTTTGTGGAAACAGGCCTTAGCTTCCATTGTACCTTCTAACCAGAAGATTATAACTTTTCAATAAAACATTTTACTTTGACATACTTTCAGACTTATAGAAAAGTCCAAAGAATAGCGCAAAGGGACTTCCATATATGCATTTTACTGAGATTCACTCTTTGTTTATAATTTGACTCATGTATGTTCTCTCTTTCTCTTTCTATTTTTCCTCAAAGTATTTGAAAGTAAGTTGAAGATATTGCCCTGTTACCCCCAAATATCTCAGTCTGTATTTCCTAAGAACAAGGACTTTTTTTTTATAACCACAGTATGGTTACCAAGGTCCAGAAATTTAACACTGTCATGCTACTTAATCTACAACTGATATTTTATTTTAATCAATTGAACCAATAATGGTCTTTGTCCTTGTTGCCTCGTCTCCAGTACAGAATCTATTCCAGGACCATGCAATGCATTTAGTTGTCATGTTTCTTTAGTTTCTTTATTCTGGAACATTAATTCCTTGGCCCTTCTTTGTCTGTCTTGACTTTTCCATTTTTGAAAAATATAGGCCAGTTATTTTTTTTTAACTTCAGTTTGGATTGATATATTAGATTCAGGAAAAACTATTGACTTCTATATGTTAAATTTTTTAAACTGCAGCTTATTTTGTAGACATTTGCTTTCTAAAAGTAATATCCAAAACTATAAAACTAACAAAGAAGTCCTTGGTTGTAATAAGGTGGATGGGATGTCTCTCAGCAGAGTGTAATCCACTTATTTTTTTCAGGTCTGATATTCCGGAAAAAGACTATGAGAAGGCATGAAGATGTTGATTTTTTATAACTTGCTACTATACTACATTCTTCTACAGTTTGTGGTAGTTTTTTCTAAGCTCTCTTGGGTTTTCTACATACAGAATGAGGCCATCTGCAAATAGTGGTAGTTTTACCTTTATCCAGTTCTTGGCTCTCTGTTATCAGACCTAGAGGGGCATTTGGACCTCGGTCTCTGGATAACACTTAAATCTTTTCTGACTAATTCTGACTGGCTGTAGATTCACCATTTGGGAAGGACTGAACACTTCTAAAAGAAATTTGCTTTTTTTACAGGGTATATGTGGGCAGGCAGTGGTGGAGGCTGGTGGGATGGTGAAACTATGCTCATCCAAATTCCTAAATAAAGCAGAGTTCAATGGGAGAAGAGTAGGATTATTTGCTACAAAGTACAGAGATGTGTTCTTTGATTATAAAAACATTTAGTGAGAACACACGATGTGTCACAACTTATGCTAGGTGCTAGATTTGCATTTGAGGGGAAAAACCCATTTAGACCCCATTTCATATCAGAGGTGAATTACTCCAGGTGTAGTAAATGGCCAGATATAAAACAATCAAGCCAGACACAAACATGTAAACAAAAGACATAAAATTTATGGTGTTTAGGGAAAGCAAGGAAGGCTACAAACAACTGGAGAAATCACAAAGAATAAAGACAGGCGGATTTGACTACATAAAAATTAAAACATTTTTGCATAACCAAAATTGAAAGACAAACTATCTGATAATGTTAAAAAAAGAGAGAGACAATATTTACTTGAAAGAAATGTACGTTAGAACCATAGTGAGTTATGGTCTTTTGTTTGTTAACACTAACCCTCTGTGTGTATGTGTGTGTGTGTGTGTGTGTGTGTGTGTGTGTGTATTACAGTAGAAATACATGTTATTATTTTAAAGAAGGAGGCTGAAATTCCCTAAGTGGGAAAGTCATCTTTGTGTGAAAAGATAAATCACTTTGAGTAGGAGGTGAATCCCCTAGTGCATGGCCTGAATGGGCTAAGAGAGAGATGAACTGTACAGAAAAGCAAAATGAACACTTTGCATAGGGATGACTGAGAAGTGGGGCCACGTGCTGAAGGGATTAGGGTAGGAAAGGCTGAAGAGTGAGGGGAACAGGGAAACATTTTGACCACTGGGAGAATGGCTTATAAGATTTAGGAACAGAGATATGATGCTTACTATTACATTTTAAATTATCTGCTGTGCTAGGCAGAATCCTCAGTAAACATCTACTCCATATAACTCCTTCATGGGGCCTATGGTACTCTGAGGAAATCAAGAGAAAGGAGTGGTTTTTCCATTTTGGTTGAGACAGAATCAAAAGAAGGAAATTATCCCCCCAAGGGAGAAGCAACAGAGATTCAGTGGCAAAAATGGCTGCTCCTCCAAAAAAGAGATGATACATAAGATGATCTTTAAGTTAAAAAAAAATGCATAGTTCTACTGAAAGCCAAAAGGAAAAGTTCTAAGGAGCAGGAATGAGAGGGATCCTAGCCGGGTAAGGAATGGTTGATGCCATTTGGCCCGTGGAAGCTGGTAGAAGGACTGGGGCATCAAAGCCTGAGCAGAGAAGCAGGATTTAAACTTGCCCCAGGCTTGGTGAGGACATGTCCATGCTCAGACCACATCATCAAACCAGTGATTCTCCAAGTGTGTTCCCCAAACCAGTGGCATCTGCATCACCCAGGAATGTGTTACAAATGCAAATTCTTGGATCCTATTTCAGACCTACTGAATCAGAAACTCTGGGGATGGGACCCAACAATCTGTTTTTTAACAAGTTGATTCCACTGCATGCTAGACTTTTAGAACTGCTGATTTAAACTATAGCTTAGATTTTAATAGCAACAAATAGTTATTGAGTGCCTGTTGTGGGCCAGGCATTGTTCTAGACTCTAGGGATAGAGAATAAAACCAATAAAGTCCTAGTTCTAGTACTGATCCCATAAAATTGTTAGTATTTTCTTTCAGTAGTTTTCATGTATGAAATGTTAATTATTAAATAACTGTCTAGTTGGTCAAGGCTAAAATTCTAAGCAGTATCTTTTTCTTTTCTCACTCCACCTTGGGAAATCTTGACTCTACCCTCAAAACATATCCAGGATTCGGCCTCTTCTTATCATCTCCACTACCCTGACCTTGGTCTGAATTTCTGGTATCTACTATAATTGAAGTAAGAGATGATGGAGATAGAAGTCAGAGTAGGAGGGAAGGCCACCAGAGCAATCAACTTAAAATCCAAGTCATATCATGACACTTCTCTGCTACATACCCACATGACTCCATACTTTACCTAGAGTAAAGCCAAAGTGCTTTGAGCAGTAGACAAGGGTCTCCAAGGCTATGTATGATATTCCCCACCCTCATCCTAGCATCTCCATAGCAGTTGTTGGTGACTTTGCCTTGCTGTTTATCTAACATAGCAAGGAGGCTCCCACCTGCTTCCTCTGTCTTTTGGGCACTCATCTCTCAGATATTCACATGGCACATTCACTCACATCCTCAGACCTTGATTCAGACGCTACCTTCTCAGTGGCCTGAACCTTCTTGTTTAAAAGTGTAACCCCGATACTCTAAGTGTGTAGTTCTATTTCCCACTGTTGTTCCCATGGCACTGAACTTCAAAGCTATGACATAATTTACTTATGCTTTGCCGGTCTCCCTCCCTTGGAAGGATAGCTTCCTGAGGGCAAGGGGCTTGGTCTATTTTGTTTGTTTTTGGTTGTAACCCCAATGCTGAGAATATGCTTTGGCATGCTGTGGGCTCTTAATAAACATCTACTGAATCAACAAATAAAAGGTTTAATGTTGTGTGCTGCTAATATAAACCAACCTTCTTTTTATGATATTCTCTGGCTCTTTATCAGGTTCTCAGGAGCTGTTTATTATGTATCTATTTGTCATTCTGCCATTTTGTTTACTTTACTTAAGTTTTGGGTTGATCCCTTTAGATTTTTGAAAGGGGATACTTTTATCTTTTCCTTTTCTATGGGAATTTTATTTCATGAACGTCTCTATTTACAGAGCATCTCTAATGTATATTAAAAATGATCATATCTATTCTTTTAGAAGGTCATGCCTTTCTGTGGTTTCTCCATTGAGACTAATACAGTATTAATTTGTTTATATGTGTATTTTGCCTGTGTGTGTGTGTGTGTGTGTGTGTGTGTACACCCATTCCAAGTCTTCAGAGATGTACAGACTTTCACCAAGGGTATGATGGTCTGCTAGGTACATCTGAGCTGCCTCCATCTCACTGGATGTTCTAGCTATTTCCCACTTCTGGAACAGATCTCCCTCATTTGTAAAATGTGAACTTGAATGAGCTGTTCCAAAAAAAGCTGTTTCTTTCTGCTCCAATGTAGCCACAAAACCCAATTTTTGCTGCTTTGTCTACTGATGTGATAGATCAGGCCAATAATTTTCCTTGTGTTGAACCAATTTTGTGCTTTTGATGGAATCTTTCCTTACCACAGTCTCTGGCACGTCAATAGTGTTTCATGAATGTGTGTTGAAGGAAGGAGGAAGAAAGAAATGACAATGGAAAGATCATGAGATTTCGAATAGAAAGAAGCTGGGTTGAAATCTAATTTCTCCCAGTTATAAGCTGTGAGATTTAGAATCTTACTGTCATCTTTCAAAAGGGAGTATAATAATCTAAAATATTTGTTGTGACAATTAAGTGAGATTGTAAATATGAAAGAGCTCTGCAAGCAGTAAGATGTTATGAAAAATATTATTGTTGCTATTATGACAAAAATGTAAAGGTTTACTAAATTCAGTCTACATTATCAGTATTACTAATTGAAAAGAGAGAATTGGGTCTTTTCCCGCTATTCTTAGCCTATCATGTGCAATTCTAATATGTTGTATTTTCAAGCAAAACCCCCAGTATCCACAATTGAATTTAGATAATAAATATTATCAATATGCTTACTGGAATGTCACACTTCATGATATCTTTTGTGACCCCCCTCATAAGAAATAAGGGCATCTATATGTTAGCAGTGTTGTACCTGACACGTAGTACTTAGTACTAGTTAATCATTGATTGACTCGCACATGGGGTATTGGCATTTCTTGGTACTTGGTAAGAAATTACATTGACTGTATGTATAATTCACTGTCTTTTTCTTTTTCATGCAAGTTGGCAGATGCCTTTCATCAAAGGTGGAGGTGGTGACTCTTAGGGTGACTTAGGGTAAAATATTAAACACACTCTGGGAAAATACATTCAAAACCTAAGCAGTTATAGTGGAAATATATTTGAAATAAGGCTTAGGGTACTTGATTTTCCTAATCCCAGCTCCATCACTAGCTGTGAGAATCTGAGAAAGTCCCTTAACACATTTATCTCAGTTTCTTCACCGCTAAAAGAAGAGATTAAGAAAATAAGTCAGGAGCCTTCTCACCTCTGAAAGTCTATGATTCCGGGTAATGAAATGAAATCTCAACAGTAAGGAAACTCTTAAAACTACCCAAATAAAAGTTAACAAAATTTAAAAGCCAAAATGATAATATCCCATTAAGGCAGGATAAAGCTAGAAAGGAATCTTACTCCATTTTAAAAGTCATTGGTTGAGAGAAGGCACTACATGCAAAAACTAAGACCTGACTACAACCTGAGAGCTACTGAAACAATGAAAAGCTTCCCTAAGCAAAAAAGAGTTGACTTTCATTACTATCAAGGGCTGAAAAGAAAAAAAAACCTAATTAAATTCTTAGTTTTCTAAAGCCAGGTAAAACAAATTCCACATCACAGTGAATCACATTTTCAATAGTATACTGACCTTAGAATCAATCTAGTGCAGCCTGGGTACTGCAGGCAGTAGAGGCTATGGGAGCCATCCCCGCCCTTGAAATCCCATGTGGCATTTTGAAGAACACTGGGCACTGGGAGCTATGTGCATCTAGGAAGCTGAGCACTGCTTGGCAGAAGCTCCCAGGCTCAGTGCCTTGGACAGAAATTCCAGTTTAGCAGGAGCCCAGAGCTTACACAGACTCTTGCTGGCGGGAGGTGGGGGTGCCAGACACAGTTGACCCCAACACAACTTCTCTCCGAGGTGATCAGAATTGGACATGCTGACAGCTCCACATACCTGTTGGGTTTGGAATGCACAGCTGCTCGTTTCCTGGCAGTTGATAAAAGCCTGGAGCAAATATGGCTGAGAAGAGCTTAGGCAATGTGTGAGAACGCTTGATCTAAGCCCTTTGACAGCCTGGAGAAATGCTAAGAACGCCTTCCACAGCTTGTTAGCATGGAATCCACAGGCTTTCCATTTTGCATCTAGGTTTACAAAGTTGCTACCTATGAATAGGAAGTATGAAAACAAAGGGAGGCAAGCTGACAAAGTGACTTGAATCAACACTGATTAATCTTAAGGAACTGTTCTCTCTCCCACCTGAAATAGAACCTCCTGCCTCTGAATTACCTTTTATTTGGATATAGATGGACTATGTGTTGAGTAGGGATATACATCTTAAGGATATACCAATTATTCATTCGTTTAGCAAACATTTATTGAACATCTTCTATGTGATAGGCACTGATGTAGGCACTGGTGATCTTTATGATACAGGTTTCTGGAACACCCATTTTTTATTATACACCCTTATTTACTTTAACATATACTTTCTCTAGTGTGACTATCTGTAACAGACACAAACATGTAAGATTTCGAAATCAATTCACAATGTGTTTATACTTTACTGCTAATACATCCAGTCTAGATTAGAGAAACTTTACTTGAAGATTGCAGTTTAAAATTTGAATTCGTTATTTATTGTCCATACCACATTATAACAACATTAAGAGAAATCAAAATGTTATTACAGGGCCTGCTAACCAGGTGTGAAGGGATATTTGACATAGTAAGTGGGGGAACTTAGTATGGATACTAATTTAGAGTATTCAGAAAAGGCATCCGTTGACAAGTAATGTTTAAATGGAGTTTGAAGTATAAGTGAAAATGGCCAACCAAAGGGAGTGGAGAAGAGAGCATTCCAGGTAGAGGGAATAAGAAGCACTTCCACTTTCAGAGGAAGAGCAAGTGAACAATGTCACATGAAGCAGAAGAGATAAGGAGAAAAGAGGGCTCGAAGGAGGTGGAGATAGATATAGGTGGGGAGCAGATTACGGGAGCAGTAGAATGAAGGAGCAACCTCATCAGATTTTTATTTTTAAAAAACTTCACTGAAATTCTGGTAAAAAAAATTCTGTTTACTATAGTCCCTAGCATGTAATCTATTAAAATAATCCAAGGAACAAAAAGTAGAGAAGAAAACGGTGTGTCCAAGAAATATAGTTAGAGCTACAACTTCCAAACCATAGACTGAAGAAAAAATCTGCCAAATCGGTGTAGTTGGGATTCGTTTGAAGAAGAATACTGAGAGATGATATATAACCCTCCAGGTCTCAAGCATGATGCAGATTTCTTTAAATGTAGGTGAGATGGACCCTAGTTATGAGTTGGGGATTTTCTGTGAGCCAGACCTACCTCCTATGTGGGTGATCTGCTCATCTAAATGGGCAAACAACAAAAATTAGAAAAGGATTCTTTCTGAATACAGTTAAAAACAATAAACCTGGACTAAAGCTGTCAACTATTCCAGATCACTCCTCTGCCCCAACCATGCATACCACTCGAGCAAATAGCAGACTCAAGTAGAATGACCCCATTCTCAAAGGAGAAGTAAGTTTAAAAGACTCACTATGAGTCCTATGCATAGAAACTCTGGGAAAAAAAAATGAAAGAAGTTAAAAAAGGAAAAACCAGATGGGGAACTCACATCTGTCACAGAATTATTCCAAGCTACAAAGAAAAATTACTTCCAATAGAGAAGAAAACTTCAGATAAATATTTGTTTAACCCTATAGGAACTTAAAAGGAATATGCCCCCTTTGGAAAGGAGACAGAGATAAGGTACTCAAGAAAGAGATTCTAAGATGGTCAAAGGAGAAAAAGTGAGCTGGCAATGTTTAGAAAAGAAACTGAAAACAATTATAAAACCTTTATAGAAAAATAAGTAACCTCAGAAGCTGCAATAACCAGAATCAAGAGTTTAAGAACAGGCTTGAGTAAATTTTAAAAAATAGAAGGTGCTTATAAATTATTAGAAAGAAAAATTATGACCATGGAAAATAAAGGCCAACCAACATAAGCATATCAGTGTTTCTGGAAGAGAGACCAAACACATAAGACATAAATGTACTAAAAGATATCATAGAAGAAAATATTCCCAAAATAAAGCAAAAACTGAAATGACAGGTCAACAGAACACATGATTCAGAAAGTAAAAAAAAAAGACTCAGAACAAAAGAATGCTTAGACATATCTTGACTTAATGAGTTTAAGGATAAAGCATGCTGTATCTTTAATTTTTATTCTATGTAAAATTTTTATTCTATGTAAAAACTTGTCTCAGATTTCTCCATTGTGACAATAAATGTCACAAGACAACAGAAACACTGTATGCAAAGTTCTAAAGGAAGTTTTACCCAAACATTTTATATTCATCAAATTATAACTTAAGTATGAAAGCAACAGGAAGACATTCTTTAAAAAAAAAAAGAAGGAAAAAGAACTCAGGGACTATGGAAGCCATGAGCCCTTCTTAGGAAAAAAAAAAAATCTATTTAACTGATAAAATCTGGCTGATAGTCTGGAAACAATGACCACAGTCAATGATACTGATTTTTTTTCTCCATATGTCCCTGTGTTTATTTATTTAATAATAACAATAAGAATAGTAGTAGTAGTGGTAACAGCTATCATTTATTTGATGCTTCCTGAATTTTAGGCTCTTTCCAATCTACTTATTATCTCAATCAATACTTATGGCTTTCTTTAGTGTAGTAGTCTTTTTTTTTTTTTGCAATGTTTAGAAACATTTTATTAAAGTACAAAATTGTTGGAACTAGGCTAAATAGGAAAACATAGTAAACATTTACAAAAACATTTATGACATCATAAGTCACACATATGTAACAATGCAAATAGAACTTTAAAAGTTTGCACATTGAAATAATGGAGATTTCCCAACAGAACTCTAACGGCTCACTGCCAAGCAAGGCATCAAAGTAATATGTAAGATCTTGGAGCAAATATCGTCCCCCCGTCTTCTGTAATCTAGAACTTCCTCAAATTTGTTTTTCTCTTTGGGAGATTCAGACTCAGAGGCAGCCAGAGAAGACAAGTCAAGAGTTGAAATAGTCACACACCTGGTCAAACTTTCTTCATCCTACTGACTATTGAGGTTACAGACACAGTCAAGGTGTTCAGCCTCTGATGATATTCAGAAGGATATGAGCAATTTTTCATCGCTTCAACAAAAATTCAACATATTAAAGGCTGGATGGAGAATTACTTCTATCTGATGGAAAATTACTTGTGAAACTAAGACAACACAGTTAATTTATTATGCTCTATCTCATATTTACTGAAAGTAGGAAAGAAGACAGAGTGACACTTTTAAATAAAAGTGCTCCTGCTTTAGCTTAAGAAAAGGCTAATAACTACTCTATGCTGAAATGACCACGTAACTATCTCTAGAGTTGGAGTAGTGTTCTTATCACCCCATTTTATGGTTGAAGAAGCATCTAAAACTCAGAAGAAACAGAGTTTTAGAGCTAGTACATGGGTGACACAAATGTTAACCTCTTTGTTTTCTGGCCTTCATTTATGTCTCTTTCTTCACTTTAATCTTTTAAGGTGTCTTTTTGCTCTGCGTTCTATATTTTCTTAGGTTTATTCTCCACAAGACGGATCCAATTTTCTGCAAAGTCAGTACTGTCCTTTTCTGCTTTTTCCAATTATCAAATTATTCTGTAGCACTAGCTTGACATGTATTCTTTCATTAACTACCTTATTGCATGTTAATATTTGCCAGTAATCTCATCTTTTATCTCTTGTTTCTTAGAATCTTTGTTCTTATTTCCTCAAGAGTATAAAGCAGCTCTCTGAAATGTACTTCTATGGCCTAAACAAAATATATATTTTAAGAACAGCCTTTATCTATCTCTGAATGCTACATTTATCCTATATGTTGAAGAAGACATTTTATAGGCCCTCTGTGTGTGTGTGTGTGTGTGTGTGTGTGTGTGTGTGTGTGTGTCTTTATTTACATCAGATTATTTGGTCCTGTATTTGCCCAAAATTAAGGTGAGTGAATTCTTCTTGGACCTTACTTAGAATCTTAGAATCTTTTATTTTGCAACTGGAAGATTGGTTGGCGGTAGTTTTCATTCAAGGATGCAGCAGCCTATTGGTAGGAGATACCGTATACAAGGTAAACTTTATGTTAACAAACTTTCTGCACCCAAATCTCTGTCTGGCTTAGCCTTCATTCCACATAGGCAGAGTGTCTGTGTCTGACAGTCTTCCTGTATTTCTGTCTTCCACATCAGGGAAAGCCAGCCATATCAGAAAAAAAGCAGAGCCACTTAAGAGAGACTCCTGCTCAGAGAGAAACAAACTCTGCTCTCTTGGGCTTTCTACTGGGTATGGCAGGTTTCTCCTGGGCCACCAGCACAGTTGATTTTCAAAGATTTTTTTTTTTTTTTTTTTTTTGAGTTGGAGGCTCACTTTGTCTCCCAGGCTGGAGTGCGGTGGCATGCTCATGGCCACTACAGTCTCAACCTGCTGGGCTTAGGCGATTCTTTCACCTCAGCCTTCCAAGTAGCTGGAACTACAGACTCACGCCACCACACCCGGCAAGCACATCTTCAAGTCAAGTAGTCCCTGCTCTCTGGTGGCCCCATCTGGCCCCAGTCTGCATCCCTCACAAATCGGGGTGCTTTTTGCTTTGGAAACTTCCTTCAACTACGTGCCCAGTTGTTCCATTTGAAGATCAGAAATTCTTCAAAATTCATAGCATGTGGTTGAGACTCTTCTCTACTATTCACAAGTGATATCACTTTTTTTTTTTTTGAGTTAGAGTCTCACTCTGTCGCCCAGACTGGAGTGCAGTGGCCGCTCCCGGCCACCGCAGCCTCGACCTGCTGGGCTCCGGCGATCCTTCCGCCTCAGCCTTCGAAGTAGCTGGAACTACAGGCGCTCGCTACCACGCCCGGCTAATTTTTTTTTATTTATTGTAGAGATGAGGTCTCGCCAAGTTGCCCAGGCGGGTCTCGAGCCCGCGGGCTCAGGCAATCCACTCACCTCAGTCTCCCAAGGCGCGGGATTACAGGCTGAGCCACCGAGCCCGGCTGATATCACTTTAAAAATTTTTTTTTTTTGAGTCGGAGTCTCACTCTGTCGCCCAGACTGGAGTGCAGTGGCCGCTCCCGGCCACCGCAGCCTCGACCTGCTGGGCTCCGGCGATCCTTCCGCCTCAGCCTTCCGAGTAGCTGGAATTACAGGCGCGC